>CM077809.1:127346748-127499248 GCA_039764185.1 Tamarix austromongolica
GATTGTGTTATGTAGGCTACGTGGTATGATCGTATGCTTGGCCTTAGCACACCTACGCCCTTACTCAGTACTGGACCGTACTGATACTACACTGGTTTAATGGGTCCTGTGATGATCCACCGATGGTGGGGAGCAGACCTTGATGCAGGTTTTGATCGGTTACTAACTTTGGGTGGAAGGCTTGACCTGAGTGAGTAAGCGTTCCGGATATTTATCCTTCGGAATCTGTTTTGTTTAATTGTATTGTTCTTTGGAAGTTACAAGTGTTGTATTTAAATTTTCAAGGGTTTATCGTACCTTATCCTTCCGTTATTTTAATTCCTCTGACATTTGGAATTTTAAATTGTACTTCCGAACGTAACTCTCGACTTTCGTACTCTGACTTCCTTATCACTTATGCCTTACTAATGATTCGTTTTGGTTCTAATATTTTAGCCTTAGAACTTAGTATCGGGTCGATAGTTGTGAATAGATGTGGTACTAAGTGTGGCGGTAATACCCCCGAATTTATAGTTTTATTTGCTTGCTTCCGCTGAACTTCTTTAAAATATAACGAAATTTTTCAGTAGTAAATTTGGGGGTGTTACACTCATGTGCCCTAATTTCATATGCCAAATTCTCATAACATTTGAATTTGACAACCTCTATAATGTCATAGAAAGTCTCCCCATAATAGTAGAACCCACCAACTTATATAGTGTACCGACCCATTTCCCCTTCATCACCACGCTCACCCCTTTTGTTACTCTTAGAGTACCACCCTCAATAACACAATAATAACATCCAAGGAATTAAAAGAGATAAGGTTATTTATCATCTTAGGGACATGTTTTACATTGGACAGTGTTTTGACCACACTATCACACATCCTAACCTTCATTATCCCAATTCAAGAAACTTTACTAGAAGCATTATATCTTATCATGACAACTCTACCCTTGGTCTCCTAGAACATATGAAACCAACTTTGGCTGGGCATATATGGTAAGAGCACACAGAAATAAAGATCCATCTATCACTAATCTTGATCTATTTATCAATGGCTGACAACACGTCTCCATCAGTGTCATCATGAGTTACAACAACATTATCCTTCACACCAGATGAGTAACTAGACTAAGCATCAAGCTTCCTATTAGGAAAAAAATTTATAGCATTCCCTTTCTTTTGTCACCCATTGCATGCCACATTCTTCTTCCAACTCCTTGACTTAGATTATGACTTTTTACAGTTACTAGACCCTCGTTCATGTGTCCTACCCTAGCTACCAATCCCTTATTATGTGAGTCCCTAGAATTATTGCTGCTAGTCAACTAACTATCAATCAACTTCCATTGTACTTGGGTGGATTTGAAATCCTGAAGGACTAACTCATCCATTCCATACAAAATAGCCTCACGAAAATGCTTAAAAATAGCAGGTAAAGAACATAATAATATAATGGCCAAATCTTTATCATTTAATTTGATTTCTATGTTATACAAATCCATCACAATGGAATCAAATTTATCCAAATAAACATGTTTTGTCATGTGCAATGACTCATGCGTCAACCAAAAGGAAATTACCATTGATTCTTTTGCCACTTCCCACTATATCTCATTTGACAAGCACACTTTTATAGTAGATAGGGCCTTCATATCTACTTCTTAAAACCACTCATCAATCATGGAATTTGGCTTGTTCAAATGAACAAATAACATCTTTTCCAACATGTTATGAATAAGGATTGCCTACATCTTCACTCTGCATAATCCACAATTGATGGATTGAATGAACTTCTCAATATTGAATCCTGTTCCCATCCAAATTTTCATATCTCTTTAATAAGCACAACTATAATGCCAAAATTATTACAAAATTATATGGATTGAATGGATCTAAACCAAAATAAGGATTAATGAGATGGTGCACAATTGATGATTCAATCACAAAACATAATAATTGAGGGAAAATAGAATATTTATTTGTGCTCTTTTGTAATTACAAGATGAATAAACAAATCAATCAATCAATTGCACAAATCTACAATTTTTTTAATGGAGAATCATATGTCGAATAATTAGAAATTGGATTTCACGACTTGACAGGTAAAGTTCTCTCATATCTCTTTTCAACTAGAAAAAACTATACAAGTAAAAACAACATGTTTCAAAAATAAAGGAAAAAAATAGTTTTTGTTTAGGTAACACACGACTCCTGTGTTAATGTCCTTACTCTATGCCTTTTTCTTAAATAAATATCAAAACATTTAGCGAGAAAACATGACTAGTGTTAATAAACATGGTTTCCCTGTGTTTCTCATAGAAATCACATATTTATCCCAAACTTCTCTAACACCTGGACTAACTAACCAACATAATGTTATGTTTTACATCAAATACCTAGTCAAAACTTACAAGAAGTGATTATCGTTATGATCTTGGAATAAGGTAAGGGAACAAGTAATAATTTTATCAAAGGTTAGGGGAGGTCGGTAAAAGGTTAATAAGGACAAATGAAAGGGATTACAAAATGAAAACAACATGAAAATGCATGTAAAAAATCATACAACCTAATATCTTAATGAGTCTTGATTGATAGCCACTCGTTCATCCCACTATAAAAAATCTCTTTTTAGCAATGATGCCTTTTGTTGCTAAAGATAGAAAGTCATTATAAAAAATATATATCATTATTATTATTTTTTTTTACTACTATTATTAGTATTATTATTATTACTATTATTATTATTGTTATTGTTATTATTATTATACTTAACACATTGTCACCATTGTTAATAATAATACTACCTTGTCTTACCCATGTTACTTAACTTTTTTTTTGTTACGGAGTTGTTGAGCATCATGGAGTTGCAAAAAAAAAATATAAATAAAGAAACAACAATGGTTGTTGCAAAAAAGTAATTAAATGCAACATAAATTATTTTTGTCAAATAAATGTAATTATAATACATCACTTCACCTAACTACATATGTCTATATATTATAACAAATTTTGTCATTGTAAAATATTGATCATACTTTGGCAACAATTTATATTGTTATAAAAACCTATAATTAGTAAGGAATTTTGTCATTGAAAAAAAATTTGTTGTAGTTTGGCAACATATTATGCCATTGCTAAAGCGTGTTATTTGCAACAACAAAAGTTGTTGCAAAAGAAATAAAATAACATGTTATAGCATCAATATTTGTCAATACAAAAACACATTAATTACAATAGCTTATGTCGTTGCAAAAAAAATTAATATACCATATGAACAAAAAATTGTAACATACCTCGAGTCAATACGACCATATAGGGGCCACCTGATAGCAGCCGAGATCCACAAATTTCTAACATCTTAAGTCGAAATGACCATACGGGGCCACTCGGTAGCTACCTAGGCTCACAAGAACTCTAAGGGATATTGTGGATCTCTATTGATCAACTAGCCCTAGAGATCAACATGAGTTCTTTTCAAAAATTCATAGAAGGTTCACCTATCTTAAAAATTGCTCCATGGCAAGCATGCTTAATTATGGAGTTCTTAAGATGGAATCACCAAAAAGATGGTATACTATATTGATATGAATAGTCATATCAATATTTATAACATTGCATTCAATTTGGAGGTATTACATTTTATCATTGCAAAAAATACATAATTGAAAAAAAATGTCTTTGCTAAAATTTAAACCTAAAACTTCAACAACTGTCTTTGTCGTTGCGAAATACACAATTGCAATGAAACAATAACTTATTTAAACACTGTTGCAATAAATGGCCTGTGAAACCTCTAATCGATGCCCAAAAATTATTCCATATACATATATCTCCCTTAAATCAATATAACAAAAATATATAAAAATAATTCTTCTCGTATATATTAAGAAAAAATTATCAAATTGAATGAAAACTTACTAAAATTTTGTTTGGCAATTAGGCCTTTGACTGATCTAATGGACACCAAGGTAAATTGGCGTGTCCAATTGATATCACAATGGAGGTAAGATTGGAAGTTCAAGAAGGTAGTGGTAACAAAGTATAGAAATTGCAATAAAACTGTTGATATTTTTTTTTGTAACAACTTGTTGTTATCTTAAAATAATCTAAATATTTGCAACAAGTATAGTCATTGCAATAAATTCAATAAATATTATGTAACAAAAAAAAGGTCATTGTAAAAACATTTTATATGTTGTGACATATAAATTTCGTTACAAATAAAAAATTGCATATATTGCAACAAAAAATGCTATTGCAAAACATATAAATGTATTTGGAACAAGTATAGTTGTTACAATAAATTCAATCAATATTTTGCAAAACAAAAAAGTCGTTGCAAAAACATTTTGTATATTGAGACATATAAATGTCGTTACAAATAAACCATTGTATATATTGAAACAACAAATGTTATTGCAAAACATATATATGCCATTGCGTTAAAATAATCTAAATATTTGCAACAAATATAATCGTTACAATAAATTCAGTTAACATTTAAAAAAAATCATTGAAAAAATATTTTGTATATTGCACCATATAAATGTCATTGCATATAAATGATCACATATATTACAATGACAAATATTTTTGCAAAACATTTCCTAATACACACTATATAATCGAATTATTTTTAGCGACAACTTTTTGTAGCGTCATAAAATTATCATTGCCAAAAGAATTTTTTAACAACAAGAAAGTGTTGTCATTTCAAAAGTGTTATTGATATAAAATAGTTTTCTTGTAGTGTCCGGACCTCATAATGCTACCAAATTTACCTCAATGTCCACTCTTCTAGTTGTAGACCTTGATTGATCACCCCACACCATAATCCTTAAACTTCGAAGAGGGTTTAGTTTTACTTTTCCTTTATTCTACCTTCTTCTTTTGTTCCTTTCCTTTGTTTTTGCTATGCTTTGTCTTGATTTTTGTTAGATTTCAAGGGCTTGGAAGTTGAGCTTTGTCTTCCTATTTTCCTTTAATATTTGGAATCTTAAATCAAGTATAGTTTCATTTCTACATCTAAGCATGCTTTTAGGTGTGTCTAATTTATTGTAAAGTGTTTAAAGTGGAGTTTATTAATGATATTAGGAATCGGGCTTACACACTTATGGTATGACTTTTGGAAATTCTAATTATATCACATTAATCCTTGGCATTTTTAGGTTGATATTGATATATAACTTGCTATGTTTTGGTTTTGTTAGCATGATTTGTGTAAGGTTGAACGTTTTAGTGATTAAGGTGTTCTTGAGCATGATTAAGGTATTCTTGGCCTAATTATTCACTAGTCACCATGCATATTTAATGTTGGAAACAAGTTTAGTTAGGAGATGGAGAAGTTAGAGGGAGAGTGGTTATAAAGGGTTGTATCTTATATGAGGGAGAGAAATAGGGTGAAGGAGCGAGGTTACTGTAAAAAGATGGGATATAGAGATAAAGGGGAGAAGAAAATGGAATGGGATAGTGGTGTGAGAATCTCTAGTGTGAGAATTACTTGGCTAGCATAGGTGATGGTGGTGGATTACAACTTTAATATTTGTTGGGGAGTTGCGGTTTGATTAACCAAACAAAACAAAATTCAATTGGTAAGGGGAGAATTAATGTAGGAAGGAGAGGCAGAATTATAGGAAAAATGATAAGAAAGAAATTGAAAGAAGGGCAAAAGAAAAAAGAAGGGAAAGAACATTAGGTTTTGGATTATAGTTAAGCTTACTTTAGGATTAGGGTTAGATTAAACTTGGGATGTTACAACACTACCCCTTAAGAGAGAATTCATCTCCAAAGTCATAAGGTAATGTTTTGGGAATAAGATAAGAAGGATGTAATGAAGAGGCGATTTTGGCAGTTAATTATATGGATACTAGCACAACACTCTTGAGATCTACCCCATTAAAGGAAGGAGAACCTCAAAACCTAATGTAATTTTGTCAAAGAGATCTAGATGCACCTTTCACATGTCCTTATCCTTCTCCTTGGTTGCATCATTTTACTCCTTGGCACCTCTAGAGGACCTTTATAAGTAGAACTTAGCTTAACTACTCCATTGCACCTTTGTGTTAAGGATCTATAAGGGAACCTCATCATAGGAAAATGAATCATTAAACTCAATATTACTGGGTTTGATCATGTGGGAAGCATTTGCAACATACTTCCTTAGCTCTGAGACATTAAAAACATTGTGAACTCCAACTAACACTTGTGCAAGTGCTAGGTGGCATACGACCTCACCAAATATTTCAAGGATATCATTAGGCCTAATGTACTTTAGGCTTTGCTTTCCCTTCCTACTAAACATCGACACCCCCTTGGTTGGTGAGTCCCATAAAAAGAGTCTTATCCTTCACCTCAAAACTATCACTACATCACCTTTAATAAACATAACTCTTTTATTGACTTTGAGTACCCTCATCCTATCCCGAATCAACAAAACTTGTATGGCTGTCTCCTCTGGCTTGATTATTATAGTCTCCCTAATTTTACTCCAACACAAAGGTTTCTGACACTTGCATCCATGAAGTTCCATAGATAGTGTCATTCTAATGCTGTGTGATAATTATTGTTGTCCGAGAACTCCACCAAGTGTATATAATCCACCCAACTACTTGAGAAATTCAATATATAGGTATTTTGCATACCCTCAATATTATGGATTATTCTATCTATCTTCCCATATGTAGCTTGGTGAAAGATAATAATTATATCAAATTTGTGACCATAGCCTCCTACAACTCCCTCTAGAAGTGTAAAAGGACTCTTGAATCCTATAAGAGACTATGCTAGTAGGTATACCATGTTGACTTACCACATACTTTGTGTGTACATCTACTAACCAATCTATGTTCTAGGTTCACTTCATTGACACAAAAATTGTTGAATTACTTAACCAATCGATGATTACCTAAATCATATCACATCCACTATGAATCCTAGATAGTTTAGTCACAAAATCCATAGAGATGGAGAGTGAATTCCTTCTTGAAAAATCCTAATAATGGACTAACCCTACAAGCCTATAATGCTCTATCTTGACCATCTTAGAGGTTAGAAATATTGATACAAACTTTGCTACCTCTTACTTTATGCCAGACCCCCAATAGATTCTCTAAAGATCATTGTACAACTTATCCCCTTCTATATTGATGGAATGTGGAGTATCATAACCCCCCCCCCCAAATCTATCACTTTGAATCAATAACACTCTAGGAACACACCAATGACCCCCATAGTGAATGCTACCATACTCATAAGTCTGAAAGCCCTCGACTCTATTGTTTTACATCTTATTCCAAATCTTATTAAGCATAACATCCTTAGATTGCCTAGTTGGCTCCCACTGAACACAATTAGTGTGATATATATTGCACTTATACAAACCTCCAACTCACCTTGTTGAAGCATATAAATCCCCATGACACCAAAATACTCAAGTAATGGATTACTAACCGCATAAGAACTAAAGGAGTGTGATTTTTTTCCTCCTTAAGGGTTCTCCAAAAATGTTGGGCTTACCCTCATGATAGGTCAAATCTATATCATAATACTTCACAAATTTTAGCCTTATATTTTTTTATATTCAAATCCTTCTACTGGAATACATAATTGATGTTATTTTAGTCAATGAGGAATCTACACTATTGCACACACAGATAGTACCCCTAAATCTTTAGTGCAAAGATGATTGCAACTAAATAAGCATCATTCATTAGGTAGTATTTCTCATATTGGTCCAACTAATGAGAATCATAAGCTACTATGCTATCATTTTTCTTGAACAAACAACCTACTCCGTGCTATATGCATTATTGTAAACCTCAAACCTATATAATTCCAATGGTAGAATCAAAACTAGTGTTGTGGTTGGATGCTGCTTCAGCTATTAAAATAAACCTTTAAAGGCCATCCCTCTAAAACCTTATAGTCTTTTTTAAAAGGTTCGTCAAAGGACAAGCTACCAACAAGAAGTCCTAGACAAATCTCTTGTAGTACCCATCCAACCCTAAGAAACAATAAACCTCAAGAATGTTAGTGGGTACCTTCCATTATGTGATTGCCACAACCTTGGGCAGATCTATTGGGGCTCCTCTAGATAACACCACATGACCTAAGAATGCAACCTCTTAAGAAAACAATTAGTACTTGAAATATTTGGAATGTATCTTGTGCTCTCTAAGGAGTTACAAGACACTATAAAGATTCCAATCATGATCCTCTCTTCTCCAAGAGTATACCAAGATATCATCTATAAATGCCACTGTGAATTTATTAAGAAATGACAAAAGATCCACATCATCAAATCCATAAGTATGAAAAACCCATTGGTGAACCTAAAAGACATCACTATAAACTCATAATGTCTATACCGTGTCCTAATGGCTATGTTCATGATGTTAGCCTTGATGTTGCGTAGCTTGTGAAAACCTGATCTCAAGTAGATCTTCAAGAAAATTACGACATGCGAAGCTAGTCAAACAAATCATTGATTCTTATAAGTAGATATTAGTTCATCATTGTAAAATAATTCATACCCTAAAAATCAATACACCAATAAAGACTTTTTATCCTTTTTCTTTAAGAAGCGAACCTGTGCTCCCTATAGAGACACATATAGGTAGATATACCTATGGAGAACTAACTCATCTAATTATGAATTTAACTCCCAAAATTATAATGGTACCATCTTGTATAGTGTCTTGAAATCTAGCTCCATCCTCGGTACTAGCTTGATGGTCAAGTCCTACTATTTTGTAGGTGACAAACTAGGTATCTTCTTTTAAATCACTTTAGGAAAGCCTAGAGAAACCAAAATGTCCTCTAATGATGACACACTAGTGTTGAACTCCTAAACACCATATATACATAGACAACCCTCTCTACATAAATAAAAACATCATATATGCACATACGCCCTTAGTAGTAGGTTAAAGCTTTGTCTCCAACAAAAGACCCTAGAACCATAAAATCCCTACAACATCACTTAATCCTATGAAAACTCTATTAATACTCGATATTCCACAACATATTGATCCTAAGGATTACATCAATGTCCTGTATGTTTATCTCAAATAAGTTCATCAATTAGTCTACCTCTGACTATATCTAAGAAAAAAACTAAGTAGAGTCTAGTGCAATCTAATTTATTAATAGAATGAAAAATAATAGATACTAACACACTAAAAAGATGGAGATAATGGATCTCTAGCAATAAAAGCAGTAGAGTCAAGCAACAACGAAACACCTAAATTAAATAATACATTTAATTGTAACAAAAGAATGGTGGATATACTAGTGAATACTATGAACTATGGGTTAGCCACTAATGACATACATGCAGCCTCCTTACTATCCTCCATGGTATCCTTTATGATACCCACTAGAACCATTAGCTTTTCCTCCTCCACTCTAAGGGAATGGAAGAGACACTTATGGCCTCCCTTTATCCTCCCTATGATCTATATTGACTAAGCCCTTCACTGTCGTGATTGGAAAGGTTGTTGCTGATATAATTATTGTGGAGGTAAAACCTATCCTTGATGCCAAAAAATACCCCTTTAATTCTGAAATTTGAAATGATGATGGACCTAATAACTTAAGCTTGACACTTTATAGATGCACCTAGGTATTCTCATCCTAGTTGATCTTTGCCACATCACCAATCAATAAAGCATCTTTATGATCTCAGATGTATGATCTAATGAACGTACTAACCCCTATTTTTCAAACATAAAGCTCCACCCTCTTAGAATTAAATCCATGCCCAAAAACCCTATGTCTCAGGGTTCCTTTTAGCTAAAATGAAAGACTTCTCCTAATCCATATCGGCAGCAATATATGCCTTCTCAAATAATGTGCCAAAATCATGGAAGGCAATGTCATGTGTCATCCTTTAGATGCTGAAATAAAGCCCTTGCTCAAACTGAACAATAATTATCACCTCGTTGGCTGTTATACATAAATTAAACATCAAAAAATTTGACAACCATCCATGGTACACCCACACTATTAGAATTTACTAAATTAGAAGCTTGATTTCCCTCACCTTATCCCTCTTAAAGCTCACATGATAGAACTTTGACTAGAGCACCATTTAGAAATTCTATCAAGAAATCAGTGATCCCCCTAAGTGTAAATACCTATACTTTAAAGGTCTATTGATCTGAAAAGGAAAAAGGTTTTTATGCTCACCTTCCTAGCTCTTAGATAAATGCTTGCCTCAAAAGCAAGAACCAAACACTAAATCATACCCTCTAAAATGTCATTGGCATGAGTCAGTAGGTGATAACTAGTAAAACTCTAAAACTAATCCTTTCTAACACCCTCCTATAAGAGATATAGAAGTGGAGGTGGTTGCTAAGGTTGAAGTGGTAATGATGGATGCTTGAAAAACTTAATGAAGAACTCAAATACCTCCACCAAATAGCCAACATGACCATTCAATGCCATGCTAAGCTAGCTGCAAAATAGAAATTTGTTAGGATAAAATATTCCTTGCATACTTGCACATAATAAACATAAGCACATTCAAAGGCCGCTTAGCCTACTTGTTCTCAATTCCTCACATGCTAATCTAAACTTTTTAAGAACTGAGTTTTTCAAAATATAAAATAGAGTAATAAAATTAGGTAAGATATTATTTTGAGAATTGAATCGTGGAAACTAAATACGGAAATCAAAACCAAATTCTTTGATACTAACTAGTAACATCCTAAAAATTACTATTAATTGTTTTAGTGGAACTCTAATAAAAAGATAATTGGTTTTTTCCACTGTACTTGACATAATTGTTTCATATAATATCATCCTTAAATTAAATAAAGGAAAAACATTTATAATTAATATAACATAAAGGGTGTATCTCCTCTGAAACTTAAAATACATAGAAAAACTCCATTTAGCCTAGTGTTGTTTAAATTATACCATCTTCTAAACTTGAAGCTCTTCAAGCAGTTCAGTTTCCCTATGTTTAAGTTAAACTCTCTTCTAAACTTCAAGCCTTTTATGTTGTTCAGTTGTCCTACTTTGTTCCATTCTTCTAATCTTCAATCTTACTTACAATATATAACTTCATATTTGTAACAATTAAGTAAATAAATAAGAGAAACTCATTTCTTTGTTAGCATCAAAATCAAGAACTCAATAGTTTCCTTCTAATCCTTATGGCCAAACCTCACTCCTTTCTCCTCCATTTTTTTGGGCTTCTCCTCCTCTTTTCCTCTATTGGTATGCCTTCTCTTTACATCCAAATCATTTCAATTCGCTCATTTGTGATATCATAACCAGAAGCAAGTTAATTCTTATGCTAGTTTTAGAGGTTTCTACCATTAGTTGGAGCTCAAGCTTTAGGTAAACCTCTTAAATATTTAGGTAATATTAATCTAGGTGTTTTTATTCATTTTGTATATTTTTTTTGACAATTCAAAATATATATGTTAGAATATCATTCTAAGACTTACATGACTATCATGTTGAGTATGAAAGCACGTGTAACTTATATTGTAAGTATTTTAACATGTATAATTTTATATAAATTTAGAAGTTGGAAATGATAATTTTAGCCATTTTGGGTGTGTCTTGACCTTAGGGTTTTTTTTTATTGTTCTTATTTTTAATTTAATTTCACAATTTCATTATATTCAACTTTATTTCCATGTAAACTTTGAAATATAATACATGAGGATTTTGCCATGTCTAGGCTTAGTTATGATTTTTACAAGTTTAAATATATTTTTAGGTAGTTTTGGTATTGCACATATGCTTTTTTCTACCAATTCTGAGTATTGTAATATGATTTTCATGCTATTTTTGAAATATGTTCAAATTTTCATGGGTTAATTCTTTATATGTTGAATTTAATGGTAAAATCTTATTTTTAGGGTTATAGAGGCAAATGTGTCATTTTACATGTTTTCTTTAAAATGAAGTTTTGGTTCTAATATTTTATAATTGATATAAATTTTCCTTAGTTACAATTGTTAAAAATGTTTGCTATTTTATTTGGATTTTATAGGTTTTAAAGGAATTAAGGGTAAAATGGTTATTTTGGTAGAAGTTTAGATATTTATAAATATTTTGATAAAGATGACTTCATTATAAATAGTGACTTTTTCTTAATAGTCTTTTAACATTATTTAAACATAAACGGTATTTCTCGAGAATTATTTTGCATAAGTAATTTTGTGAATAATTCTGATATATTACAGCTTTTACATAAGTGTCGTGGATATATTTCAATGCGTGTGAATAACAGCTTTGGTTGAGTGTAGATGTTTGATGTGTTTTTTCTCTATTATTTAATATATTTGAAATGGTTGATAATTGACAGGGGAAGGAATGAGTTTTGGGATTTACGTATATACCCAAAAGCTCTCCTGGTAGCTACTTCTGTCTAGTATAGTGTCTGGATGTTGTATTTGGTGTATTTTAGTGAGTACTTTTGTATTGAATACTACAGTTTTTAGATGTTGTGGTGTAGGTGTTCCTGTTGATGAGGAAAGTCGCATGGCAACTGCAAATGGACATGGAACAATTTGGTTCTGTGCCGAATATCTGTACCTACCATAGTCGACCAATTTTATTTTCTTTTGGGGAACATAGAATGCAAGGAAACTCAATGCATGGATTAGTCATGAATAGTGGACTTGAAATCTTCACCGCAATCTTCTATTCCTTGATTTCCATGCATCTCAATTCAATCGGACACTAAATCCATGGAAGAATCATTAAGCGTAATTGAACAATGGAAGGCAAGGATTCCATCTCTTGGAATCGGATTTTGACGAGATTTTCAAAGTTCGGATCTAGTGAAGAGTCCTTCAAATTATTTGGGTTTATGCGCTCTCATGTCCTGTT
This sequence comes from Tamarix austromongolica, assembly GCA_039764185.1. Taxonomy (NCBI): domain Eukaryota; kingdom Viridiplantae; phylum Streptophyta; class Magnoliopsida; order Caryophyllales; family Tamaricaceae; genus Tamarix; species Tamarix austromongolica. Next base: position 127,359,589 of record CM077809.1, read on the forward strand.
CAAACCTGGCAACCCTTCGTTGGGTCAACAATTCTTGTACTAACTATTATCTCTGGGTAGTAGCCAAATGACTATGTAGCTAGTTCATTAATTTTTCCTTATTCCAGGTGCGGTATACTTGAGGTGCCGGAAATTGCTTCGAAGATTGGTCCAGTAGACAGCAACCTCACATGGAATTGGATCATTATTGGGTGTCCCAACGTGGCATGGATAATCTTGCACTTGAGCTGTTCAGCCACATGAGAGAGAAGTGTGACTGTTGACCATATAAAGTTTATTTCTATTCTCACTGGCCATGCTGGTGGGTGGAAGAAGTTATATCCTTCGCTCAGTGGAAATCGATTAGGGTATAGCCCACTAAGAATGGAGCATTAATATGCTTGGGGCATTGATTTTATGGGAAGAGCTGGTCTCTTAGATAAGGCAAATGGAGGCATTCGTAAAGTCGATCCCATTTGAGATAAATTATCTTATCTTAGCAATCAGATTCGATAATAAAATAAATAAATAAAAAGGAGGGGTCAACAGAAAAGGGACAAGGTGTGCCCTAAAATTAATCTCGAGTCACCATGAATAGGAAGGAAGCTAATTAATGGATAGATGAGCTGGTTTTAGAAATTGCTAAGGCATCGTAGACATTCCTCCCCGTCCCCCCATTTCAGTTCCACAATTCTGTTTGATCAATGGAAATAATGTCTTAGCCAATCAGCTGGCTTCCTTCTCACTTTGTGAGATGTTGGGCACATTAGTAAATGATTTGATCTGATGTCATGAGAAAAGACAACTTATATTGCATGATTCTCCTTGTGGCTATCAAGGATTACTCGTGCTCCTCTTCCTCTGTGTGGACCGGTATAATTAGTTTTATTGGGTAGTCAATAAGAGAGTGCATAACTGATTGTTGATTGCCATATGATGTTGTCTTATATTTTTATAGCAATTGGGTGGCAGATTAAAATGAAAGAGATTTGGATATTTCATTGATAATTTGGACCAATTAAACTTTTCTCGTAAACGTAGCATTGCCGACCAAAGAACCGTACGACCAACTACCAAATTACTGGCGAAGCTACATATCCACCATTTTTTTTCATTTTTCTAATGAAAGGGGATATGCACTCCAACTGGGAAAAAATCACTAATGCGACTTTGAGAAAAATATGGGGAACTCAATCTCGAGACTTAACACCCTTCATAAATGACAATATATGTCCATTGATCCAACTGAGGTTACTTTCTATCAACCCTTTCTTGCCTCGTATATCAAAAATGATGATATTTTTATTGAATCATCAAAGGAACTGCTTATAATGTGTACTAGGGTTGTGTATTACTGAATATCAGCATTCAAATAATTTTTTCATTTATTCAATCTAGCATGATAATAGATACCCTATATCTAACACCTGGAAATTTTAGAAGTTTAAAATTTCATTTTAAAAAGTTAATTCCGGAAGCCAAAACACAAAAAATATAAGGGTGTTATACTGCATCCAATATAAAAGAGGCATTCTTTATACCTAATCTTTGTATAGTACAGGGTAAAAGTAACCTTGTACCTAAAAGCATGTAATTCCATACGATACAAGATATAAAATTGAGAGAAGGGAACATGTAGTGAAAATAGAAGACTTAGAGTCCATAAAGAGATGGATATATCAAATTAACCATACCCTGTACTAATTCGATTTAGTACTCACCGAAGGTAAGCACATTAAAAGTGGAAATCGACAATCACTTGCAAAACAAGATGGTATCTTCTTGTAGGAATTAAAATCACTAGTAAAAAGAGTGATTGGTACACTACGTACTGAATAAGGTGATAATGCAATCCTGACCAATATTCTTAAACTAGTAGAATGGCCTAAAGCACATCTTAGGAAAAGGCGCTACGAAGCCACAATTATTGTTTAGTGGAACAAACACAACACCTCAATCCTGACTCACATAGTCTTTTACTTTTTGTAATAAATATCTTATTCATTATAGCTTATCTCAAGATCATATTTTGGTTTATGTTCATTCTAGTAACCCCACTGTTCTTAACCTAGTAGAATGGCTCAAAGCACTTATTAGGGTAAAACACAGTTGAGCCACAATTATCATCCGGTGGAATGGACATACAACTCCTCGGCCTCAGCTCACGTAATATTTTACTTTATATAATTGATATCTTATTTATGGTGGTATATCTCAAGATCATCATGCACGCACAAATTTAGATATGCAAGGTTCATAGGTAGATTAACATAATTATTTGAATCACATAAAACACAACCACATGAGTACTGACATATTCCCTAAGGAAAAAAAAAGCATATTCCTCTTAAGAAATCCTTATTGCATAAGTGAAACATAACTTCTTCCATGATACTCATTTTATCACCAAATTCCATACCCATCCTTACAATATTATTATTGACAACATTTATAAGAATCAATATTTAGCTCTAACATCATACATATGCAATACTACATTTAATGTCACCATTCACATTTTCCCACAAAACCCTAATTTCACAAATAAATCATTATTTTTCTACCAATAATAATAATATATCATGAAATTAAGGTTAAAATCTAATATTTTACACATGTGATAATGATCTCGTTGCTAAGTTTATTATTCCTAATTTGAGTCTCTTTTCTCATTTATTGGACGAAGACCATTCATAATCACTCCAAACATTACACATAATGTACTAAAGATATTTTTAACTAGTTATCAAATTAAATTACCAAATATTTTAATTTTAACCAATATTGACATAATTAGCCCTAAGATAATCAAATTGCCCATATTTTAGAAAAACCATATGCGTCTCAATATAAATAATTTTCAAACTCCAATATATATATATATCATCATGACAATACATAACCACAATTATATATCGATACCACATATTCTGATTCATGCCAACCAACAATGTACACAAACACATGCTTTTACAATTTTATTAATTTTTCATCATGCGTAACATCATTATCATAATATTATCCATATAAAAATTCTAAACATGATATCATATACAAATATAATTATTGCACAAAAAAAAAGCCCTAGCTATGACATATATATTTACCGAAAGCATTTTTTATCTCCAAGCACGTAAAACCTATAACTCCTCCTCTAATAACACTAGAGTATCACCTAGAGGAAAAAAATATAAAAATATTGGAATTATAAAAATTAGCAAAGGAAAAATAAGGACAATTATAAGGAGAAAAAATGGAGGTAATCAAACAAGTGCAAGTGTGGTGCACGTTGGAGGGAATAATAATTCTCCAAGGAGAAGGCAAGCACCATGGTTTAAGGAAAGTTTCCACAACTAGGCCATGAGCATATGCAGGAGGGAATAGCTAAGCATGCCTCATCCAAGACAAACCAATAAAATGAGGAGGGTAAATGCACAACCTTGGGGGTGGTGATGGTTGGTGGGCAAGGTGGTGGCGGCATGGTGATGGAACTAACACTTGACTACAGGTGTGCAAGTCGCTAGTTGTTCTTGGTGGTCGACAACTCATGGGAATGAATGGTGGCTAGATCAATGGGAAGCACAAAAAAAAGGAGGATGTTTGGATCGACAGGTTTTAATGGGAGTGAATGGAGCTTAGGATGGTATGTGTGAGATAGGGGAAAGTAGAAAGTGGCTCGGGTGAGGTTCAATGGAAGAAAGGTGGATGGTGGTTGGGGTGAGTACGAATGGTAGAGAGGTGGATTGTGATTAGGGTGAGGTGCAATGATAGAGCAGTGGATGGTGATTGGTGTGAGGTACGATTATAGAGAGAGTTTGGGGTGTAATGGAAAAAGGTAAGAGAAGGAGAAGAAGAGAAGAAGGGCTAGGATATAGAGACGGAGAAAGAGGAAGGGCTTAGCTTGGGTAAGGATCTTATTGATAGATTAAATGAAGGAGAGGCAAAGATGGGTACATATATGTATCTATATATATATATATATATATATATGCTAATAGGGTTTTGAGGGAGAAATAGAAATAGATGAATAAAGAGTAGTTATTGTGGTTAGGTATGTTGAGGAGAGGAAAGGTGTTGTATAGGGGTGTAGATAATTATGCTGGGGTTGGTGAAAGGTGTAGAAAGGCCGTTGTGCGTGGCTGTGAAGGGGAAGAGGACAATGACAAGGGGTGCATTGTAGTTGAGGAATGTGGCAATGATTGCGGTGCATAGGGGTTGAGGCATGTTGGACCCAAAGGAAAAAAGGAGGGGGTAGGGTGCAAGTCGGGAAGGAAAGGGGAAGAAAGAGAAGGGAGATAGAACAAAAGAAAAAGGAAAAAGGAAGAAAATAATTTTTTAATTTAAGTTTAGGATTAGGTTTAAGTTTTAAATCAGGGAACTAGATAAAATTTTATCTATCAAATATCCATATTTAAGGTTAGGTTAAAATAATAGAGATGACCTAAAAATTAGAAATTTGATTGGGTTAAAATATTAAATGATTGAGATTAAGATCGGAAAAAATAGGGGATTACAATACATCCAAATGCTCCAAATATTCAATATTATGGATATCTGAATAATCGGATTTGATGTCAAATATATCCAAAATTTTAATAATAATCTAGATATTATAATTAACACATAAAGCTAAAATAATATATAAATTAATTAATGTAATACCCCATTATTTTGGCTAAATTAGGTTTGTAGGATTTGTATTAGTGGCAATTAAATTCCCTTAAATTGGTAATTTATCGTATCATTATAGAGTTTTAACAACCCTAATTATGTTTTTAGAGCAATTTATTCAAGACTCATTTTTATTTGTTATAGAATTATATTTTTTGAGATTTGTGAGACACTTTTGGTCTCCATTCTATTTCAAAATTACTATTTTGTTTGGATCCTTGAGATTCTCATATTTTTTGAGTCTTATAGAATTTTTCAAAATATGAAACAAAGTTAATAGAAAAACAAATGATACTATTAGTCCCTCAAGTAGGCCTTAATCATGTGTTTTAAGCCTTCTTAAGACCTTTCTAGTGATCTAAATTTTATGAAACTTTGTGATTCATATTATCTTGGTAATTTTGAGATAAATTTGATCCAATAATATTCCATTATTATTATTTTTAATTATTTGAATATTTTAGATATTTTTGGATACATATATATCATCAAATCTAATTTTTATTTCTTAATGCTCATCCAAACTCTATGGGAATGCATATGATCCTTTAATTAGTGATAATGAATAATTTTAAAGACTCAATTATGCTATAAATTTTTGAGATGCCATATTGGTTGTGTCAAAATTTTATTTTCAATTACTGAAACCCAAGTTACCATTTTACTCCTTTTACACCACCATAAGTTTTCTAGTTTTTCTTCAAAATTATCTAACCTTCCCCTAACATGTGTAGAAATGAAATTCATTCCTTTTAGGTACCCTTATGTGTTAAATATTTTTTCTTTAAATCCATATCCATTTGAGATATTCTATAACAAAACTTTCACCTAAAGTGTTCTTAGATACTACCCATTTTATTACTCTTTTCACCTATCTACACTTATTCATTTTCTTCTTTTATTCTCCTCCTATTTTCAACACTTCCTTCCCTTATTCTTCCTTCCGTTTCTGTGGCTTTGTACTTGGTTTTTCCCCATGGATAAATATTTATATTTCTTTCTAACTTTGAGGATAAGTTCCTTAATCCTTTCTCTTTGTTGATTGTTTTATGAGCTTGTTTTCTATATTTTTTTCTATGGTATTTTTTGGTTGTATATTGTTATTTTATTAGTTTTGAATCATGAAGATTAAATTTAATCCTCCAAAACTTTAAGTAAAATATTTGATTGTCATATAATATTTTGTTTCAAGTTAAACATAAAATTATGATTTGGGTATTTTAAGTGTTGGTTCAACCTTTTAGGTACAACATGGGATTCATGGGTTTTTAGTTAAACCTATGTGTTCCATGATATCCTTTGATGTTTTTATTATGATTTTGGTAAATAACATGTTATTACTAGGGTCTGTTTAGTAAGTGTTATAAGCAATTAAAGATTATCATGCTTTAGGAATTTTTTCTTTGCTCTTCATTGCTTTACTCATGGTTTTGGTTTTGGGAATGATTTTCCATTTTGAGTTATTTTTTTATTTATTTTAATCATGGTATGTTATTTCTTAAATTTCGTAGGTGAATTTCTAAAAATGGCATTTCATGTTTCAAGAATGTTTACCCTATTTAATTTTTTGTTAAAGTTTTGAAAGCTTTAGGTGAGTTCTTCAAGTTCTTTATTTTTATGATGAACAATATAGTATTTTTGGTTATGTGCACCCTAATTTTCATATGTTGGAATTAATTCTTTATTTATATTTTTTTAATGATTTTAGGATATTTAAGAGCAATATTGTTTTTAACAGGTAGTAGTATTTTAGTGGTAATAATATGCTAACATTAATAGTGATTTTATTTAAATAGTACCTTTTATTAAGATTGATTTGGATATTTTTTGGTAAATAAGAATTCATGGTAATAATTTTTTTTTTGATTTTTAAGATTCAAGATTCTCATTAAGAAACTATATTTCTCATAGTTTATGATAGTATTTTTTATGGCAATAGTATTCTTAAGAAAAGGTCTCTATATGTTTTTTTATGGCCTCAAATGAAATTATTTGGGATTTAAAGTATTTTTATAAATTTTGATTAAAATGGTTTTATGTGATTGAACATTATTTTGTCTTGTTTGGCTTCCAAGAATCTTATTTTATTTGTTTGGGTTATGTCTTTGATAATTTTGTGTTCACTTAATGTTTGACCTTTTTTACATTTTCTGGCATGAATTTGATTCTGGATTCTTGGGATTCCTTTTCAATGGTTTTTATGTATGTCGAGTCATGAAACATCCTATGGGGTTGTGACTTCTTCTATGAAATGAAATCTTAGAAGTAAGTCATATTGTGTCAACTTTTATGTTCCTTCATGAATAATAGGTTATTCTTGAATATAACGCAAATTACTAAATTGGAACATCTAAAGATAGGAATGGTTTAATGATCTATAGGAGTAGCTACCCTAGGGATGAGGTTAAGACCTCATTTTTTTGCTCAAACCGTGTTAGATGTTATCACTGGAAACATCAATGCATACTCTTCTAGTATATGTAAGGCCTTAGTATAATCTTTTAATCCTTGTGGACTTCTTAGAGGATATCTATACTTAGGGTATATGTCATAGAATGGATGGGTAATGTCTTTCTAGGAAAACACCATTATAACTAAGGTGTCTTAGTATCCTAGGGTTATATGGTAAGGTGATTACAATATTACCTTTGTGCACTAGTATAATTGGTGAATCTTATTATTCCTTGGTTACAAGGCTTGGAATCCCTTTTAGTAATAAAGAAAGTAAATATATGAATGTTGATATTTTGGTAGCTGCATTATGTGCACTATCCATATTTGTTAGTTAACACTACATACAAACAATGTTATTATTTTTGTAGTTATATTATGTGCACTATTTATATTGTGGAGATGTCAGTAATTACTGTCGTGTACTACCATTGTTATTATTTTGGTAGGTAAATGATGTGCAATATCATCGTTGTTGATATGTTATTTAGATAGTAGGAACTCTATGCACTATCTTTGTTTATCATTTAGTTTTTTAGATTATTAGTTGTATTGTATGATGCTACATGTAGTATGTAGAAATTATGCATGACTTGATGTTATTACATGTGAATTGCTAGCTATGTATGAGGTTACACCTTATGTATTGGATACTTTTTGAGCATCCTAGAGTTTAAGGGTATTATGTTACATTTGGAATTATGAGCATCATGATAGCAAATTTTAAGGAATTGTCACCTAATATTGTAGTTTTATGCCCTCCTGGTGTAGCATGTTAGGTTTCACTATGTTGTTATTGCATGTGAGTGTATATTTTTTTAGCATGTCTTATGTTTAGAGTTAGGTGTATTTATTTAGTACTTTTATATTAACCATATTATTTTTCATTGTTTTTGGGTGTAGGAGATCTAGATATTGTTGAGAGAATCAAAAAGTAGGGATTTGCAGATGTTTAAGTCCTAAGTTGGGACTTTCTAGTTTTCAGTTCTATTTGGTATGATTTGGCTTGTAATCTTAAAATAGGATTTCATAATGTAAGCACCTCTCCTCATGACAGATATGGCAGTAACATCCTTTATTTTTTGTTTTCTCTTCCACATTATAATTTTAAAACAAAATTTTAAAGTTGATAAAAATGTGGGTGTTATAATTAAAACGCAACCTATGTATCCAATTTTTTCCTAAACTTTGATTGATTCATAGAAACATTACATGTCATCAGACTCAATGATGATTAATTAATCTATTTTCATCATTAAAGGTAAACACTTGACATTTAAAACAGTTATATTTGAATTAAAATGACACATAATTATTATAAATCAACATAATAAAATAATATTAAAATGAAATACTAAACATATATGATAAAAATAAAATAATACAATTACCATCCTCAATATTTTGATGAGCTTCAAGATGTTCTTGAACAGAAAGAGGCTGGCGAGATGATTGCAACATGTCTTGAGTGCATATTAAAGCTTCAACCACCCTCGCAGTTGAACTTTGAAACACAACTAATACACGACCATAAATATTGAAAGAATACTTTAATGAAACATTTGATATAGGTATGCCTAATACATCCTTAGCCATCAAAGAAAGAACCTCAAAACATTTGTGATCATGCTTCCACTAAGAACGAATTTCACAAATTTTACAAAAGGAACAAAATATAATTTCTCATATAAATACCTATCCAAGTCACTCTTTTAACAAACTAAAGAACACTATATATCTTGAAAAAAAATCGTATAATTGTGTCTTAGTCATATCTCTTGTGTTTTTCAACATATGGCACCTAAAATTAGCCTCACATTCATTTATGCTAGAATATTGTTGAAAACTTTAAGAAACGTTAACCTTTGTAGCATAAAACTAAAATAACTACTTTAAAGTATCCTTAAAATTAGTATCAACTCACAACAAATCATAGAGTAATACCCCAAATTATAACTAACCCTAATTCTATGTAATTAATATATTAGCTAAATACTTATCTCAAAAAATTGATATTTCTACCTTACCCTAATTCCTTAAACCTAAATCTTAACCTAATCCTAATGTTTATTCTAATTTATAAACACTTTTAACCTAAACCTAATCCTGTATGGTTAATAATTAATTTTATCCCGATACCTAAATCTAAATTATTTTAACCTATTTTAAATCCTAACCCTAAGCTTATTTTCTCTCCTCCTTTCTTTGTTTCTCATTTTCTTTTTCTTTTTATTTCACTTCTGCCAATTTTTTTCCTTATTCTCCCTCTTATTCCTACATGAATCACCCCTCTTTTATGCTTCCATAACCTACCTCCCCCTACCATCATCACCACACCATCACCACCCACCTTTAGCGTTGATATGTTTTGTTTAAAAGTTTACCTGAAAATATGCCTCACCTTCCCTCTACCAATGCTTGTAAGGTATGTACCCACACATGCACGCATACATATATCCCATATATGTAGCCTCACTTAATGCCCTAAACATATCCTTTCCTCCCTCCTTTTCTATCGAAGAGTAGTAGCAACCTCAAAGCATTTCTTTTTTCCTTTCCTCCTCTTCTACGTTGTGATAAATGCATAAGACCCCGAAATTCACTACTTTTTTTTAAGAGGAAGAATTTAAAATTGAAAACCTGTGAATTCTGGGGATATTATTACCACACTTAGTACCATACCAGTTCACTCTGACCGTTCCAGTACCAAGTGCTAAGGCTAAAAATATTATTTTCAAACTTAAATAGAGAGTTCATAAAAAGTATTAAAAAGACCATAACACAAAAATCAGAGTACACATAAAAGTTTATAATCAATAATAAGATAGAAATCAGAGTGTGAAATCAAAATTCCTTGGAGGTAATAATGTCTCCAAACATTAATATTTAATTAAGGAAAATCCAATACAGGAAAGAAATATCGTAAGGAAATAAAATATCACGGAGATAAAATCTGGCAACATCACTCTCAATCATTGAGCAAAACACAAGCTCAACTCTTAGCTCCGCCTGATGTCTCACCCACTTAGACAAAGTCAGAAGGGCCTAATACTCATGGGAATGAGAAGCACCCATGAAAAGGGTGATTAGTATGCTACATACTGAGTAAGGTAACCGAAGCACTAAGGCCAACACATAAAATCACATAAATAATGCAAAAGAAATAAAAGAGCATATAGTCCATCATGATAATATACTATCGTAAAATCATTCTGGTAGATACGTAAAGGCCAATTTTATAGTCCAAAATAATTACTTAATTAATCTCTTATTAGAAATCATTTCACACCATGTTTTTATCAAATCCATGCTAGTACGGAACTCCCACTATTATAGTCGATGGATCAGATACATATAGGGCATAAAGCTCCTAACCACTATTATTGTCGGTGGACCGGAAACATATGGGGCATAAAGCTCCTGACCACTATTATTATCAGTGGACAAGAAACACATAGGGCATAAAGCTCTTGACCACTTTTATTCGTTGGTGGATCGGTCTGGCTCCGAATCTCATGGTGTTTCACTCTAAGTACTTAGTGTCTTTCCCATGTCTTAACACAAATATGTTCAATTTTATTGACCATGGAATCCCCCACTATTATAGCTGGTGGACCGAAAATGCATAGGTACAATGCCTGACCACTATTATTTTCCTATGGACTGGTCACATATAGGACATCATACCCTAACCACTATTATTCATCGATAGATCGGTCTTGGCCCGGCTTAATAATCTTCCACTTTAAATTATTAATGTATTACGGTGTCTTATTCAAAAGCTTTACCCTAGACATGCATGACTCACTCCTTCTACGCTTATCCTCCAGATGACCCGTACCATATCATGATAACCCTACACCTCTTAACTTGCCCAACAACCTTTCCTCTACACTCTAACTGATGCTAGAAGTCCATATCCAATATATGTGGGTTAAGGCCCACTACTACACACCTCTAAGTCCATTTATTCCCCTACTCTAGGCATTTTCCCTAGAAACCCTAATTTAGGCCTAAGTGGCTCTTCTTACTCCACCTCACACAACCAAAATTATTTTTAATACTCTATACATCACATCCCATAGATTCCACCATCATCATTACACTTTAACCACCAAGTACACGTGCTACCACAAAAACCCTAAGTAGTCACACCAAACCCTAGCTTGGTCTCCTATGTACTCTTATATTCCTCCACGTACTATTTTTCATCCAAAGTGTTCAAACACCCAAAAAATACTTATATTAAATTCCTTACACCCCAAATCAACTTTCCATACGTAAATTTCACTCCTATGTAGGCTTTACACATCCCATGCAACCTTTCGAACTTTTCATGAAAAACCCTAAAACTCCCATGTGAAATCCTAGATTCAACCATGCAAACCCTAGATCTATCCATGTAAAACCCTAGATTCATCCATACCAAACCCTAGATTCAATCCATACAAAATCCTAGAGTAGATTCTTCCATGCAACACTATAGAATCTACCATGCAAAACCTTAAGTTCATCCATGCCAAACCCTAGTTTAGATTCTCCCATGCAGCACCATACATTCTCCCATACGAAACCTTATATTCTCTCATGTAAAACCATAGACTTTCCCATGCAGAACCATAGATTCTCCCATTCGAAACCCTAGATTCTCTTATGTAAAACCATAGACTCTCCTATTCCTTCATTTTACTTTCACCTCTATTCTTCTTCTGCTAATGGATCATTAACATTTTTAGGTTAACTCACATCCCTTGTCAACTCATTTCTTTTTGGTTAACTTACTCCCCTTTGGTCAACTTATTTCCCATTTTCCATTTTCAACCTTTTCCCCACGTAATACCACTTTTATACATCCTCACATGCATATCTAAAGGGTCACAAACCAATCATCACATACCATATTATTTCATCACATATAGATAATACACATGCCATATAATATCACATGAACATACTTGAACTCCACACCGTACCACACATGAAATAATTACAATGATAAACAAAGGATGCATAACATACAAAGCATATAATGCATATCAACATATATAAGGCCTTAGTAACACCCTTACCTAAAATGACACTGGTCTTGGAGCATGCTCCTATGCCTCCTTAAGGCTTTGACTAGTCTCACCTATATAAGGAAAAAAACTAAAAATTAGATTCACTCTTACTAAAAATACTATTATTTACAAATATATTCTAAGACCAGGTTTTTGATGAAATAATAAAATATTAATAAAAATGACATTAACTAATTACTAACTTTGTTAAAGATATCGGAAATAATAGTAATATTATAAAAATTGATAATATAAGGTGGAATAATTTACCCTAATAATAATAATAATGATACTAATAATAATAATAATAATAATAATAATAATAATAATAATAATAATAATAATAATAGTAACCATATTCATACTAATAATAATAATAATATGATTCAAAATAAATGGTGGAATAAGGGCTTCAACCCATCACCAAAATAATAATAATAATAATAATAATAATAATAATAATAATAATAATAATAATAATAATAGAAATAGTAATAATAATAATGATAAAAACCATAATAATATTGAATAATAATAATCATAACGATAATAATAGTAATGATAATAATCAAAGATAAAATGAAGTAGGGTTTTGACCCTATATTGAATAATAATAAACTTAATAAATAATAATGATAATAATAATAATAATAATAATAACTCTAATAATATTAATAAATAATAATGATAATAAATAATAATAATAATACTAATAATAATAAGACAAGATATATATAATACTACTAAAATTCAAAATAGGAATAATAGGGTTTTAACCCTATAGAGAATAATAATACTAACATTAAAAAAATAGTAATAATAACATGTAATAATAATAATAATAATAATAATAATAATAATAATAATAATAATAATAATAATAATAATAATAGTATTATACTCGAAATAAAGGAAATAAAATAAAATAAAGCTTGTAAAAATAGGGTACAAAGGTTGAGAGGGTTTAGGGTTCCACCTTAGGCTGGTGGGGATAGGCGGCGCCGGTGGTGGTACACGGTGGTGGCGGCGGTGGCGGCGATGGCTAGAAAAATAGAATAAAAGGGTAAAAGTTTAGGGTTAGAAAAAAGATAGGGAGAATGAGAGTGCGGGTAAGGGTGATTATGGTTGTTTAGAAGGACAGGAATAAAATGAGGGTGGCAGAGCAGCCAAAGGTAGGAGAAGAGAAAGAGGAGTAACTGTCGATCAAAGGAGCATGTGTGGTAGCCAAAAAACTAGGGGCACTAGGTGGTATAGTTATAGGTCGACGTCAGTGGGGCAGAAGAAAGAAGAAGGAGAAGGGTGCGGACCGACGGTTCAAGGGAGAAAGAAAAAAAAAGTAAAAAGAGGGAAGCCGGCCGATCAGGTGGGAGTTAGATGAAATGGAGCATACTAGCTCTCCCAAAGGAGGAAGAAAAGAAAAAGAAGGATTGGGTCGCAGGAAGGAGAAATTTTGGCTGCGTAGGCTGGTTTGCGTCGACGAAGAAAAGAAGGAAGGAAGATGGGCCACAAGGCTGGCCCAGTATAAAATAATTTATTTAATTAATTTCCAAAATATAATCCTTAAATAGCTAAAATACCTAAAATTTTCTGAATTAAAATATTTATAAATTTCTTTTATTTGCACTAATTAATTTCCTTTTATTTTAATAAAAATAATTTATTTAATTTATTCTCATAATAAATCCTTTATTAGCTATAATTCTTAAAATTTGGTTTTGGGGTATTTCAAAATGCCACAACAAGAAAACAATGCCATTTTCCACTACTCCCTTCTCTATTGCACTAATTACCCTCGTTGTTCCTTCCCATTTGCATCGATATATACCACCAAAACCACCCTAACTAATATCCATCATCACCTAAAGCACCCTTAAGCATTTAGCCATCATGATCGAAACGACCCCTCACATTTAGCCTCCACTTGTATTCCTCCTAATTGAACACCGGTGTTGGTTTCCATTCCTCTACCCTTAGTAAAGATATCTAGTGCCTTTTATAGTGTTCTTGGTTCCATCAGTTGTTTCCATTCCCGGTCCCCTTATTTTGCAAAGTTCCATCGATACATCTTCAAGTCGTATGGTTTAGTTTTTTGCTTTATTTTTTCTCTATTTATTACCTTAGGCTTTCCTTGTTTATATCTCTAAGGTATAATTGATTTTTGTTATTTTTCCTTCGGTGAATTTATAGAGGTCTCAGAGGAGGTAGGATAAGTTATACGTGATTAGAGACTAATGTCATTCTCCATAAGGATACAAGTTATCGTTTAAGGTTTTTGTGCTTAATGTTATGAATGATTGTTTGTATTACCATATTGTTATTATTATAATTTTTTTAATGTCATTATATGATAATGAGTATCAAATGATGAAATCATTGTGTGAATGAGAAAGCATGTGATGATATGATATCATTACAATAAATCTTATGTTGTAAGCCTTAAGTGAAAAAGTGTGATATATGGTATTACAATGTGTTTTTGATAAAGTATGGTAAGTGGAAAATAAATTTAATTAATATTTATGGTGATGTAATAAATTGAGGATTTGAATATAATGATATCGAGCATATATGATTTTTGTGAATTAAGGTTGCTTTGTTATCCTTAAGGGTAATTTTTTCAATATGGGTTCATTATAAAAAAAATTGGCATTTGAATATGTTAAGTGGTCTAAAATATACTACATATTTCATGTGAAACGTTGAAGAAATTATGAATGGCCTAAGTATTTAAAAAAAAAGTAAATGGCTTAAATTGGGAATAGTAACCCTAGAGGTGAGGTTAATATCGCATGTGTAAAATGATAGATTTGGGCTGTACGTTTTTGGATATGCTATTAATATAAGAATTTTATGAATGTATATTCAATTTGGAGATTATATAATTTTGATGGAGGAAGTTATACCAAAATTATAAATTTGGGTTTTGTAAGTGTTATGATTAGTAACAATAAAGATAGGATTTTTTATTGTGTATCTAAGATGTGGGATTTAGACCTTTATTTTGGATATGTTAATAAAAATAATATTAGAGGATGTTATGCGAAAAGTTGTGAATAAATGATCGGTATGGAAGAACTTATGTTTATAATGTAAAATTATGGACCTATTCTTTGATGACATCCTTGATAACTATATGGTGGTACTTTTTTATTTTTCAATTTTGTGTTCCTCATATCAACTTAAGTCCCTCATGATGATATAACCAATTATAAATATGATATTAATCATTAAAAGTGAAAGAAAATATGAGTTGGGCCAAGGTGTTTTCTATGTTTATTCCATTAGATTAAGAATAGTAGCACAAGTGTGCTTATCCATGAGAGGTGCATTATTCCATTACATAGGATTAAGAATACTAGGTCCCCTAACCTCAGTGTGAATGATAATATACAAATAATATAAGTAACTAATGAATGAGACAGTAATCACTTAAAGTAAAAGATTATGTGAGTTAGGACATAGGTATAGGAGTATGTTCCACCTCCTTAGTAATAATTGTCAGGAGTGTTCTACCCTAGTTGGCGCTTTAGAGTATTTTACTGTTTTAAGAATAATGTCTAGGAGAGTTTTGTTCTGGGAGGTGTAGAGTAAGCTCCACAGGGCTTAATAATAATAGATTGGCGCATTTTATCTCTAGGATGTATTATAGTCTATTCCACTGTTTTATGAATTGTGGAGCCCCTAAAATCAATACAAATTAAAGAATGGAATATATTTACATCTAATAATGAGATTTGGATTCATTATTTACCGTGAATTATTTTATGTTAACTAGACATTTTATAGTAGTGTCATAAAAGTACAACACAAATATGGTCCCAATCATCATCATTGGGCATACCTTTTAGCTTCTCATTTCATCCTAATACTTTTTTCCTCTTTTATTCTGTAAAAAAAATATTTTCTTATGTGAAAAGAAACATCTAATGTTAGATAGGTACAATTCCACCTAGTTTTTTTTATACAAATAAAGAAGATATTTGGATTATATTTTCTCCCGCCCAATGCATGTCTTATATTTTTCATTCTAGCAGAAAAGAAATAATATATATTATATTAAATTTAAATCTAATAATGTTATCACTATAGTCCTTTAAACCATATTTAACAATAAGGTTCAATATTAAATTTAAATCTAATAATGTTATCACTATAATCCATGTAAATGAGAACCATCCAAAATAGATCCACCTCAAAAACTAAGCCTTTTTTCTTAAATAATCATTACAATTATCATTTAATATTGCATTATCAAAATTTATTTTTAACAACTTATTGGTATTCTAATCAGGTAAGCATCATTCAATAGACCACCTAATAATGTATGACCGTAATTATTATCTAACCATAATGTCTAAGATTATCCTTTTAATTCGCTTCTTAATCTATAACCCTCAACTAATATTTTAACAAAAACCTTAAAATTTCTCCACATTTTTTCCTTTTCATTTTTCTCACCATCAACTCCCTCTGTCACATGAGCTTTAGCCCAAATCTATTGAGTTTTGCTCACCTAGTTAAACACTATAGCCTTCTTTCAACCTCACCACCTTTTTTTCTCTTCCTAACCCCACTCAACCTATTCCTAAGCTATCATTACCTTCTTTCAGTAAATATTACACCAAAATCCCTCCCTTATGTTCTAGACTATGAAATTGCACAAGCCTTCCTCGTAACACCCATTTTTCACCCAATAACCCCTATGCCCTCTCTGTCTCCCCCTCTATCATTTGTTGCTTCATCAACCAAGATTTTATGTCTATATTCTAAAATTTTACAAACTTTCCCCATTGTTCTTTTATATCTTATTCCCTCTTTTTCATTCTACAACTATATTTTTAAGCTTATCCTTATGCTACACCACTACATCTTCTACTAACATTAATCAAGCTACCTTTTTATTATTAACTTCTCATGATAAAACCTATGGTAAATTTGTACCACCAACACTAATAGCTCACTTTCTTATCCCCTTCCCACCATGAAGCCCCCATGTTACTCCCCTTGCTATGTCAAGAACTCAGGTAAGTTACCCTTAGCATTGAATAACTCTTTTGTAATCAAGGTAACTATCTTTACATAGGATTTCTTCCATTTTTCCTTCTTATTTACCATACCTTCATTGAGGAAATTCCTACACATTTCTAACTCATTACTTTTATGGATTTTAGATTCTCATACAGATTTGGAGGCTATAGATTAGGAGTATTTTGAAGGCCAAATATGTACAATTATATAGATATATAACCTATAATAGAATTTAAATGTGTAATTTGTATGATATATCATATTTGTGTGTTTTTATTGCTTGAAAATAATATTGTTGCTTTAAAGTGTTGTTGTGATTAAACAAGTGAGGAGTGGAACATTAGTAATGTTAGGACTCTTAAGGTTTTGGGAAGTATTTAGGTGGTTCTCGGCCTTGAGGGCGTTTGAGTCATTTTATGAGTTTTGGTGGGAAAGTGAATATATTATGGAAATCCTTGAGTGTTTTCTTTAAACTCCATATCTTGAAAATTGGGTTTGGTTGAGTGTGATAGAAGTTATGTTGTAAAAAGTATTTGAGACGTACAGATGGGGTTAGGGATATTTTTGTCTTGTTGAGTTACACATGAAAATTTAATGTTGCATAAGTGCCTTTTGTGTTAAAATATGTTAAGTATATGATGCAAAATACTTAGTTTAGTTATGAGTAGCATATACCCGATAGAATGAGAAAACGACATAACTTGATAATAGTAATCATAGGGGTGACATTAGTATTGTATGTGTGAAACATTAGACTCATGCCTTGGTATTTAGACATGTTGTTAATAATGATATTTTAGGGGAATCTAGAAAATTTTATGGTTTGGTGAGTTAAAGTTCATACAGGTGTTTCAATCTTTTCACTTGAGGAATGATTTAGATTAATTTAATAGTGACGTGTTTACCCTATAAATTTATGTTAAGAATGTATGACATTAGTGAGATAGCAAAAACAATTCTAATAAGACATTAATACTGGAAGTGAAAGATCACGTGAGTCAGGACAGAGTTTTACTAGTTTGTTCCATCAAATAAGAATAGTTTCTAGGAGTGTCAGACACTATAAGTTGTATTAGTCTATTCCACTAGATGAGAATAATGGCTTAGAGAGTTCTTTACTAGGATTTGTATCATTCCATTACAATGGATGAGAATATAACCTAGGAGCATTCATTATTGGGATTTGTATGGATATATTCCATTGGATGAGAATAGTAGGGTTCCTAAACTAAATGTAACCATGTAATATGAAATATATGCATACATAATAAGAAACATTATCCTTGGTTCTCTCTTGAGTCATGTTCCTAAAATAAATGTAACAGTGTAATATGGAATATATGCAAACATAATAAGAAACATTATCCTTCGATCTCTCTTGAGTCATATTATGTCGTTATTATTGTGCCTACATAATTATTTTATGTGATATTATATGCTATGCATGCTTGTTTTCATTTTTATGTATTGTTATCTTACGCGATACACAAGTATTAACCATTATTTTTATAAGTGTTATTCATTCCCATGAGTAGATGGCTTAAGATTTGATGAACATGTTTTTCTTTAGAATGGATTTATGATTATGTTTTGGTATGATGCATTTCATGTGGAGGACTGAATTATTTGTTTGGGATTTAGTATAGAGTCTAGGTTATATGGAAGTTAACATTTTTTTTAGATAGCTTATGGACGTTTAGTTCTATAAGATCCCTATTATTGTACTTTTATATGTTTATACTCAAGGATTCGTCTCCAAACTCTAAATTTGGTATGAGATTCCTCTCATTTTGTTTTGATCATATTTAAACTCATTAATGTTTTCCTTTTACTTGGTATGAGATTGATATGGTAATCTAGACTCATACTAGATATAGAGTAATGCCTAATTAGTTTATATTTAGCTTCCACATAATTTTCAAATTTTTAGTAGTAATTTTTTTTTTTGTTTTTACAAGTTAGTCTCAGAGATCTTTCTTTGATTACCATGTTTCATTTAAAAAAAATTCTCAAATGGTCCTTATATTTTTCTATTGGTCTATTTCATACTTCGTTAACATTGATTATTGAAACATCTAGATTTACATGTGACAAATTAAGAACGAGTATCCCAGGAGGCCTTTCAAGGTGCATTTGTGTTTATGTGTTAATAATCATTTTTTTTATCTTAACGTATTTTTTGTTTTACAACTAGATAGGCATTTATGTATGCATTGGTCAAATAGAGAACGTATTTGAGGACTTCATTAAATTTGTTCAGTGTCCACCACCACCACCTCAACCTTAGCTACCACCACCAACTCTATATCACTCACAAACGGGTATAGGGGAGAACTTACTACAAAGGGTTTTCTACCATCACATGCCAACCTACACTAGAAAAGAGGGTCCAATTATCTTAGAGAGCTAGATTAGGGATTTGAATAGAAAAGTTGAGAAAATCAATTGTCTGGGGGCGAGGAAGGTGAGCATAGTTGCATACTTCCTTTAAAGATGAGTGGATACCGAGTGGATAGGTTATCATGCTCTGTGAAGGCCACAAAGTTTGTAGAAAGACTTCAAGATGACACTCTATATGTGATTTTATTGTGATAGCCTTAAAAGGGATAAGCTAAAGGTGGTCTTGTATTTAACTTAAGGGAGTTTGGTTGTAAAACACCCAAATTTTGAATAAAAAATTAGGATGAGTAAAATGTAGATGTGTATTAAAAATAAAACCAAGGAATGTTAACCCACATCAACCTTGAGAGAAGTGTGGTCATCGCTTGACCCATTCCTGAGGCAAGACAAAACGAGATGACGAACAAAATAATGCTTGCTCTAAAAATCCAACAATAATAATAGCAAGGATGAGAAAAATATTGATAATTTATAGATTTGAAAAATTCAAATACCAACACCAATGCCAAATTTTTAAACAAATAAAAAGAACAAAAACATTCTAACATAGTGGGTATAAAAAATCTAATTTTGTTAGCTTAACACTCAACTAGACAGAAATAAAAATGGCGATCCGTGAACAATGGCCAAGTACTAGCCCATGCCATTATCTTCAAAATACTCTAGGTGAAAATTATGACCTTTTGAATCATCCTCTTTTCATCAGAATAGAAATCGAATCATTAAATGGAGCACAAAAATAAAGTATCAATATGGTGAAAAAATGGTAAAATAAAATACCTAATCGATACTAAGTGCTCATACTACACAATGACATCCCATAATAACATGGTATGAAACAGAAATAGATAACTTTAAACTCATAGTCATCAGAATATAAGGCATGCTCATATAAGAATAATGGAAGAAAGAATAATATAGACAATCAATAGATTCATCTAGAAGAAACCATATTATTAATCTTTTATTTAGTAATCACACACATTCCACTTATGAAGATATTTGGTTTGACCACACTCCATTCTACACCATGTAAAAAATTGATGGCAACGTATACACACACCAGGATACTAAACAAACCACACATGGTTGGAATATATCAAGGGGATTTTCTCTGGTGATACTTCACTATCTAATATGAGGGATAACACATAATGGGATACTATTCAAACCACATATGGTTAAAATATATCAAGGAAGATTGTACTAGGATACCTCACCCATAGAACCTTGAATGCACCTACCACAATAGGTACACAAAAGTTTTGATACCATACTTGACTAAGCAATGGACCTATGAAGTGCCAAGTGGCTTAGATAATGATACCTCACCCAACATACTTAAATATCGATGCCATGTCGACCTTCCTAATATTATCCTATACCTCAATTATATACACATACCTTAAAGGATATATATACTTAGTGAAAAGAAAAAAAAAAGAAAAAAAGAGGGTGACCGTACACTAACTTCTAGTTAACTACTCCAAGAGTAAGAAGAAAAGGCTCGGACGAAATCTTAACTCCACAATTAAGTGATATCATAAATAAAAACTAAATTCCATTAATAGCCAACTGTTTATTTCCCATTAATAGCACTAGACACAATCCAAGGCATCTAACACACAAAATTAGGTGTTTAGAGGTGATACCAAAGTCAACCTAATAATGGATCAAATCCACACCACTACATCCACCACTAAATCATGATTAAAATGTTTAATTGATATGCAAGGAAAGAAACTAATATAAGCCATTAAATTAGGCGTTTTGGGGGTGACACCAAACTTAGTCATATAAGGCATTCAAGCCACACCATAATATTCTTCATTCCAATTTTCTTTAATTCTAATTATTCAGGGTTAACATCATGATTTAATGACACCATATTATGGAATATTAAGTAAAAAACCTCAAAGAAAGATCAACAAGTGATAAATAAGTATAGTGAAACCATTCCATCAATCGATGGGACTAGTTGACTGGTTTGGTTGCACCAGAACTTAGACAACATATATACATTATGAAATGAGTTGATTGGATGATCAAACCAATCGACTATTTATAGAAACCATTAGAAGGGTTTTGCCAGACCAATCAATGGGTTTGTCAAACTGATTAACTATTCATAGGAAGCAATTCATTAATTTATCAAACTAATCCAGCATTAATGTAACTAGCCAAAAATGGCTACAAAATGCAATGATTCTATACACAACCAGTCAATCATTATAATAAACTAGTGAACTAGCTTGGGAAAAATTATGTCTAAATCCACAACCCAAACTTAACTAAAAAATGCAATTCTTTCCAAAAATAACCCTAACATGCTTCTATGTTGTAAAGCACATAGGAAAACATACTCCACACATAAAACCACATAGATACATGGCATAAATTTGATACACAACATAGTCACGCACAAATTTACCATACTCAAACATGATATAAAATTACTCAAAATGTAATACCCCCTCCTCACATCTTTTAAAATTTATTTCAAATTATATTGGTATAAAATAAATTATTTTTTATTTTAAAAAGTGCTACTAATTTACCCAATCAAATCGAGTAGTTATTCTATGATTTTAGATCCTTCCATGAGTTTGACTTTTAATCTGTTTCTAATGTTTATAAAAACCTCTAAGTGGAATATACTTGTATTAATGAGCATATTTTTGTGCTTTGGGACTATTTTTAAATTATTTATATAATTTTATGCTCTATTTTGCTAAAGTTCCCCAAAACTTACTTTATGGTATTTCATACATTATCTCTCTCTCACTCACTTTTCTCTCTCTTTTGGTAGTCATGGTTTTGTATAGTTCAAGTTTTTCCCTTTCCTTTGACTTACCAACTCCTTTCCATCCCTTTGATTTCACTATATGTCCCTCACTCTCATCATTCACATTTTTACACCTTGCTCCCCCACACACTCAACATAATTTAACTCTCTTACCGCTCTCCTGCCTCTAATTTCTTAGCTTAAGGAAGGTTGAGGAACCTTCCTCCTTATTCATTATTAACTACCTCTTTTTTAATTTTCTCCCTTTTTCCTTTCCCTTTGGTAAATTTTCCTAAGTATTGAGATATCCTTCATTTTTCCCCTTTTATCTTACTATCGATAAAAAAAAATATAGAGGTTACCTTTGTTCTTCTCATTCTTGGCCGAATCCGTTCCTCTTGTTTCTTATTATAATGTTGTTTAGTTATTCATTGTTTCTTTTAAGTAGTGAATAATATAGCTTTTGAGAAGGGTTGAAGTCTTTAGCTTGCTTCTCTTTTATATTCTATTTTGAGAGAAAGTTTAGTATGCCATTTTCTTTTCTTCTTCTTATTCATTTTTATTAAGTTTTAACATGAGTTTTATTGGTTTTGATTTTGATTCTCATATAAAATTGAGATCTTTATAGATATCAGCAAGTTAGAAGTATTTGCATACTAGATGTGACACATATCTTTAAAGAGGAAGAAGATTTCTATGAAATGAATTGAATTGTAGGATTTTTTGGCCTATCTTCAAAAGATGAATTAGAAAGTTCAACCAAGAACTCATCAAGAAATTAAAGAATTGAAAAAGAATCAAAGAAATCCAATTTAAATAACACCAATCTAAGATTATTCCAAATATTATTAGAATGGGTTTTCAATTACAAAGAGAGAATTAACAAATTATTTAGTTGTATTATATTTCAATATCGAACATTATCAAACATGCTACACAGGGTGTCAGCACACATGCTTATGTAGGGGCTATAACATTGCTAACTAGCGCACTAGTTTGCCCACATGACATAGAAATGAATAAGTAGCACATAACTAGTATTATAACGTATTTATATACTATAAAATACATGGCTCAACAAGATTATTACAAACAAAGTAAGCTAAGATTACATAAAAATAATTTACAAGATTCCTAATCAAGTGATAAATATGTATAGAATGATTTAAAGACACCATATGATGGAAAGTTAAGTTAAAAACCTCAAAGAAAGATCAACAAGTGATAAATAAGTATAGTGAAACCATTCCATCGATCGATGGGACTAGTTCACCGGTTTGGTTGCATCAGAACGTAGACAACATATATACATTATGAAATGAGTTGATTGGATGATCATACCAATCAACTATTTATAGAAACCATTATATGGGTATTGCTAGACCAATCAATGGGTTTGACAAATTGATTAACTATTCATAGGAAGCAATTCATTAATTCATCAAACTAATCCACCATTATTGTGATGCATTATCATATGTAAAAAAAAATTAATAAATGAATCCTCATTTCCAAATATGCACTATATGGCAAGAAGGAGTCAAAATCACAAGGAATGGTGTTTTAATAGCTAAATTTGCAATTGATGTTATAACCTTGTTTATACAATTTCATTAATTCTAATACTAGATCTAAATATATTAAGTTTTAATCACTATTTGATGAATAGGGGAGGAATGAATTGATGATGGAATCGAAATATCAGATACTCAAAGAAGAAGAATGATTCTATATGATTTAATGTTAACGTTTAGAAACTCATAATAGTTCATTCCTTTGCTTTCTCTCAACCTTAATAAATTGACTAAGCTCTCAATTTATTTCCTAACCATTTAATAACCTAGGTTACGAACACTAGATTCAATTAATGGCAGCATTATGAATGGAAAGAAGTAAACTACAATCATAACCACATAAGCTCGGATTATGCAACTGTACGAATTAACGGATACGATTAACGATTAATTTTCTTGCTACTTTAGAAAAATTAATTAAAAATTATGGGTTAATTGCATTGTCTTAGCAAATATCAAGTTCTAAACTAAATAGGTGATCAATCTAATTAGTTTAAATTCTTAATCTATGATACAAAATCATTCAATTCGATGCGTTAATTCAATTAAATTTCATCTAGAATCAAACATTCAAAGTACGATATTGTATTTGAAACATAATTCCATCCTCAAATCATCCTACCATGTTTTATTTACTCTATCATCTATATATTTAGAAACCACACTATTACATACAATGATTTGAAATTAATACCAACAACACATCCACAATATCCAATAGTAATATAACAAAAAAACAATAGAACAAACAAAAGTGTAATTTTAGATAATTTACTTGCATTCATTCAAAATGGAGAGATTGCAATTTATAAAGGAATAAAGAGGACTTATCAATTGAAGTGTAGATTTTCAATTGTTCACTAGAATTCAAGAAGATAAAAGGAGTTGGAATTGTGCATTACATGTATATTCTAAAGGGAACAGAGGAATAGAGTACATTCAAAATGTTTCGACATCAAAAAAGAATTCCCCCTGAACCCCGTTTTGATAGAGAATATATCATAAATAGGTCGTGCAGACGGTTACAATTTTTAAGGGAAACATGGGACCTCCGTGTTTTCCTCCAACTTCTCCACTGACCGCTAGATTTTGAATCAATGCTTGAGATATTTAACATGGTCCGTTGAAGAAACATAGGGGTGCCGTGTTTTCTGGTCTTCCACTATTCTTCCTTTGCAATTTCAGCACAACTTCTCTTGGTGTATTTGCTTCCTTTCCAACTTTTCTCCCCTTGATTCAATGTTTCTTGATGTGTTCTTTCCTTTATTTATTCTTTTCATTGATTTCTCCTTAACTTTCTTCAATTTTTTCTTTTCCTGCAAAATCTATTCAAAAGAGGAAAACTCGACGAAAAAATTAAATCTTATAAAATTAATGAGGGGTAAATGACATTTTTATGCATTAAAATAATCTTTAAATCCCATTTATCAAATACCCCTATGCTTGAATCATTTCGTGTCCTCAAGCAACATCATAACATGCACATGAATGCATCAAGAAATGCAAGAGAAATAGGTTATGGATTACAAGAATTATTAAATTGGAATTATTGATTTACAAAGCTTAACACTGCATTGGGACTTAAAATACTTGTAAATTATGAAATCACAATGATGAAAATATTTTTGGACCACACATCTAAATCACCTTACAAACAATCTAATCAAATGCTCAAACGATTAAGGAATGAAAGTTATAATAGTTAGTATCTCACCATGAAAAGTTAGATTAAGACTAAAGAAATTCAAGTTGGTAGGTTCTTACTTTCGGTTTGTGAAAACACTCACTCTCATGTGTGTATGGTGTGATGTGGTTACTCTCAAAACTTCTCCAAAAGATAATGATCGCCCATATGTTTGCCATTATTCTCAATTCGCCACCGCTGAAAAGAACTGAAGTATATAAGAATGAAAAGGTCTTAAATTTGGTTGTAATGGGGCTAGGGTTTTAAGGTAAGATAGAATTTTGGGATTGTGGCTAAACTCCATGAACTAGAGAAGAAAACTATATATAAACCATATACGTATATAAATGGAAAATATAATCTTTCCCAAAATTCTTCATATATATATATATATATATATATATATATATATATTTACATTCATATATCTTACCCTTGCTCTCTAACCATATAAAGAATAAAAGATTTTTTTTAAGTTGCACCCCCATGCTTAGATTTAAACTTATAAAAAAAAATTTTCCCGAACATTTATTGCTTCACTAGTTATAGAGTAAGAATGGAAAATTCATATGGGTATTAGTTGTTAATGAAGGTTAATCAATAGAACAAGGCTTAGGCTCAAAGGCATTTATGTAAAGGGATAATAATTTTAAGGTAAGCTTTTTGGTCTTTTGGTGGCTAACAAAGAAAGAAGAGTGCCTTTATCATTTTCAAATATCCTAAAGTTCTATGCAGTCTTGAAGAGAACTAATGGCAAATTCTAGTTTCACATACCATTGGAGAGTACACTTAAAAGTAAAATATGTTCTAGATAAAAAATGTATCCAATGATTAGGTTCAAGTGCTCAAAATTGTGTATCTACCAATTTTTAATTCCATTTCATCTCATTCATAGTCAATGCATGGTTTGATTCCTAACCATTATAACTTTCTTTCCGTTACTGTTATCACATTTTCAATTTCTGTTTTTAAGGTTTCGAAAGATGTTGATCAAATGATTTAATAGGTATGAAATTATCCTTTGTGAAAATAATTCAGTACAATTACTTTGTTTTACTTCATAAATGGATAACATAAATCTAATACCTCCTGTTTTAAAACAAACCAAACAACCAACACACAAAAGAGATAGAAAGTAATAAACTAAATAACTACCACTGCATATATATATAAACAACATCTACAAAGACTATTTTTACTTAACAATTATCACAATCCTACAAGCTCACCCCCTACTTATCATGTTCATTGTCCCCAATGAACAAACCCAAGAAAAAGATGAAGAAGTAGATTCAAGAAGGAGGTGGAGGTGGGTCTCGGTGCCTGAGATGAAACTCATAAAGAGATTTCATCATCTCAATGATTTGATCTTGAGTGTGGCGAATGGAATCTAATTGGGAATACACTTCAGTTTGGAATTGGAGATGCCATTCTAGAACATAAGTTGAAGAGGAAGAAGAATCGGCTTGTGATTGAGGGGGGCGGGAGGTGGTGGTGCATGGTCACCATTGGTAGGGATGGGATGCTCGATGGCTAGAGGGGAAGGGGCATCTTCGTCATCAAATGGCTGCCAATTCTATGGGTTTAAAGGGTCGGTTTTGGTAGGGTTAGGTAAAAGGAAATAAGCACGGCCTTGTTATGCAAGATACCAAGCATTCTCTCTATGCTCAATAAGATGCGTAAGACGACAATGTTCTATATCAATATGCATGCTCAAAGCTTCTACGGGCATATCCTCGGGAAGAGGTATGTCCATGCTTAAACAAATGGTGGTAATTAAACCACCGATGACTATGTCACCCTGTTTTGAATTACCTACCCTCTAAAATTTCTTAGCGAGAAAATAGGTAGTGTCAACAGAAAAATGTTCTAGCATATAATAGATGAAGAGAAGTTCAATGGAACGGACCACCCCGGTACTATCTCCCCTCCCAAAAATAGTTGTAGCTAAGAGCCTTTGTAAATAACGGATGATGAGATTGAAAATCCTGGAAGATTTTGCTTCAGAAATTCGAAGAGTATTAGGAGTAGGCATATTTGCTACATAACCAATTTTTGTAAAAAAATTGTTTGTATGGAACCAGGGAAGTATGAAATGTTAGCCCCTTGGAGGCAATATAAAGATATGTGTTAGTTCATGCAAGGCTAATTTTATATCCTCATTGAAGAGGGAAAAATAGATAAACCCTTGGTTATTTTCATAATCACTAACGTCGGCACATAGTTCGAAAGTACTTAAAAATTATAATGTTAAACGCCTATATGTATGATTAGTACAATAGACAAAATTGTGCAGACCTACATTTAGAAGCAGCTGCATTACTTGCTCATGAATGCCTAAGGTATGTTGACAACCATCATCTAAATACCTAGTACCAATAATACACCATTGAGACAAGTAATCATACCTTTATTGTTGTTCTGGAGTATTAAACATGATACCTAATTTGTTTGGCTGGTTATGTCGATTCCGTTTTTGAGTCGGTGATGATCGAGGCCTCAAAGATTCGCCTTCGAATCGTTGTTTCTTTTTTGGTGCCATCTGTACAACATATAGACATTAGAAAAGTGATACATTTCTACTTGATTTGCATGTGTAATATAGCATAGAAACATGTCTAATGCTTACTGAATTATGTGTTGAGAATAACATGCATAAGTATTGTCGCAGTCTCAAATTGCAAGCATAAAGAGTTTTTTCCTTCAATCATGAATTCAGCATATACCCTCAATTTATAATTAATGTATGCAATTGGTAACAAAATTTCAATTTGGAATTGATTCAACACATATTCCCTAGACTTGTAAATAATCCATGATTATATACATTGTATGTTTGGTAACAAATTCAACCCATATTTGCTAATATATGGTCACAATCTATTTCCAAACCTACTGAATCTGGACAATCATATAATAAGTGGAGAATCAAAAATTTTTTTGCTGTAGAAAATTCAAAATAGGTACATACCTCTAGACTATGAGAATGAATGGATAAAATTATAGAAAGAAGATAGAGAATGCTATGGAAGGTCGAATTCTACAAAATCCCTAAATCAATTCACTGAAATTTGGAAAACTTTTACACGAATTGAAGTTAGGGTTTGAGAAAAATATGCGTCGATGCTATAGTGGTCACAAAAGAGAGGGCAGAGAAAGAAAATTATGGATGGAAGAATGATATGGATCATGAATGTGAGTAGGACTGGTTGGAATTAAAGGAGTTGGTTTAGAAATGGAGGATTTCAAAGGAAGAAAACTGGTATGGTGCACAGGGAAGAGACGGTTTTGAAAGGAATGAGGGTTGTGTTTTTCAGATCTAGAAACACGGGAGAGAAAAGGTAGTTTTTTGCAGAAACACGGACCGTATTTCTGAAATACGATACCCCCGTGTTTCTTTTTGGGCTCTCTAGATCAGGGAAAAAATTGATAGATAGAAAAACACGGGCCATATTTGTAAATACGGACCCCCATGTTATTTCAAAAACTCTCTGGAATTTCTAAAAAAGTGACGTATTTGTAAATACGGACCCCCATGTTATTTTGAAAACTCTTTGGAATTTCTAAAAAAGTGACAAATAGAAAAACACGGGCCGTATTTGTAAATACAGACCCCCCGTGTTATTTTAAAATGTTTATTTCTTTACTATTTTTGGTTAGATGGGAAAAACATGAGGTGTGTTGTGGAAATACGATGTCCCCATGTGTGTGTTTTTTTATAGGAATATGAATATAAATGTACTTAAAATTTACTTCCACACATATAAATGTGATAAACATACAATACCACACAAAATATATAAAAATAAAAGTATGAGATAAGGAAAACTTATGTACAACACTTGGGTGTTTCCCAAGTGATAAAATTCCACTCTTTCAGCCTTCATAATTGGGAATGGTAAGATTGACCACTTTCAGATTTTGCACATAGTGTCCTTCATATAAAGGTTTTAGACAGTTTCCATTCAATTTCCATTCCTTTACTATTTTCTCACTCTTAATTTCTATTGCACCATGAGAAAACACATTAGTTACAATAAATGGGCCGATCCATCTCGACCTTAATTTCCCTGGAAACAACTTCAACCAAGAATGATATAGTAAAACTTTTTGACTGAGTTCAAAACTCTTTCTAAGAATGAACTTATCATGAAGTGCCTTAGTTTGATCTTTATATCTCAATAAAGTTTCAAAAGCATCATTTCTTATTTCTTCCAATTCTTGTAGTTGGAGTCTTATATGCCTTCCAATTTCAGTTGACTCCATGTTACATTTCTTTACAACCCAACAAGCTTTATGTTCCAAAAGATATGGTGACATACCAATAGGAGTCTTAAACGCTGTACGATAAGCCCAAAGAGCATCATTGAGATGTAAGATCCAATCCTTTCTTGTTGGTTTCACCATCTTTTCCAAGATTGATTTGATTTCTCGGTTGGATATTTCTGCTTGAACATTGGTCTGTGGATGATATGCTATAAGGATTCGATGTGTCACATGATATTTCTTTAACAATGCTTCTATTGTTCTATTGTAGAAGTTTGAACCTTTGTCGTTAATGAAAGCTTTTGGTTAGCCAAACCTTGCAAAAATGTTAGCCTAAAGAAATTCTGCAACAACCTTAGTGTCATCAGCACGGGTGGCCTTGGCCTCCACCCATTTTGACACGTAATCAACAGCGACAAGAATATATTTGAAAGCAAAAGATGATGGAAAGGGAACCATGAAATCCATACCTCAAACATCTAAGATTTCACATGCTATGATAGGAGTTTGTGGCATTTCATTTCTAGGACCTTGTCCCCTAGTCTTTTGAAAGTTATCACATGTTTTGCAAAATTCATAAGCATACATAAATAATGTAGGCTAGAAAAATCCACTCTCTAAACTTTATAAGCTGTTGTTTTGGATCCAAAGTGTCCCCCACAAGCATAACTAAGGCAAAATGTTAAGATAGAAAGAATTTCACTATCAGGAATACAGCTTCTAATGATTTGATCAGCACATTGTTTCCACAAGTATGGATGATCCCATACAAAATATTTTTCCTGACTCATCATCCTATCTTTTTGTACTTTAGTAAATTTTGAGGGAAATACCTTTTCCACTAGAAAATTTACCATGTCAGCATACCATGGTATCTCATTCCCAATGACATGAAGTTTTTCATCTAGAAATGTTTCATTGATAGGTACCTCAACTTCAACTTCCTTGATTAACCGACTTAGATGATCTTCTACTCCATTTTCTGATCCTTTCTTATCTCTAATACGTATATTGAATTCTTGGAGTAGAAGTATCCATCTAATTAATCTAGGTTTCGCTTCCTTCTTTTCTAAAAACTAATTTAACGTTGCATGGTCAGAATAAGTAAATATTTTAGTTCCTAACAAATAAGAATGAAATTTATCCAAAGCAAAGAAAATAGCGAGAAGCTCCTTTTCAGTAGTTGTGTAATTAAGCTAAGCTTCATTCAAATTTCGTGAGGCATAGTATATCACATGTGGATCTTTCCCAATCCATTGACCTAACACTACACCAACAACAAAGTTAGATGCATCACACATTAATTTAAAGGGAAAGTTCCAATCAGGTGGTTGAAGTATGGGTGCACTGATCAATTTTTCCATTAGGTGGTCAAATAATTTCTTACATGCATCATCAAATTGAAACTCTGTTTATTTAGAAAAATCCTGATCAATTTTTCCATTAGGTGGTCAAATAATCTCTGATCAATTTTAGAAAAATCCTTGATAAATCAGCGGTAAAATCCCGCGTGGCCCAAAAATGAATGCACATCTTTAACAGTTGATGGATAAGGTAATGAATCTATAAGATTGATTTTTTCCTTATCAACTTCAATCCCTTTAGCCAAAATAACATGTCACAAAACTATTCCTTGTTGAACCATGCATTTTTTAGAGTTTAGCACAAGATTTATTTCAAGACATCTTTTCAAGATAAGAGTTAAAATACCTATGCATTCTTCAAAAGTATCTCCATGAATACTAAAATCATCCATAATTACCTCGATAATTTTCTCTAGATAGTCGGAAAATATGCTTACCGTAAACCTTTAAAATGTAGATGGGGCATTACATAATCCAAATGGCATACGTCCATACGTAAACGTACCATAAGGACATGTAAATGTGGTTTTCTCTTGATCTTCTAGAGCTATGGGAACCTGCACATATCCAAAATAACCATCAAGAAAACAATAATAAGCATGACTCGCTAGCCATTCTAACATTTGGTCCATAAATGGTAAAGGAAAATGATCTTTCCTAGTCATGGAGTTCAACTTCCTATAGCCGACACATACCCTCCAACCATTTTGAACTCTAGTAGGAACCATTTCTCCTTTATCATTTTCCACTACTATTATTCCTGTTTTCTTTGGGACAACTTGAAGAGGACTAACCCAACTACTATCAGAGATTAGGTATATGACTCCTACACTTAACAATTTTAACACCTCTTTCTTCACAACCTCCATCATGATCAGATTCAACCTATGTTGTACTTGTCTACTTGGCTTAACGTCATCTTCCATTAAAATCCGATGCATACATACTGAAGGACTAATACCCTTAATATTAGCAACTGTCCATCCCAAAGCACATTTATACTTTTTCAAAACATTGACAAGTTTTTCTTCTTGTTGGGATGTTAGTTCACTAGATATGATAACAAGAATGGTATTTTTATCTCCTAAGAATGCATATTTGAGATGGTTAGGTAGAGGTTTCAACTCCACTTCAGGCCGTTGCCCTATAGGGGGTAAAGGTCTATCTAATGTCAATGGTAAATCCACAAATCTTCCAATTCTAATAGGACATGATCCCAAAGCAGCCACTACCTCTTTGATTTCTTCTTTAACATCATACATCTTTTTTAGTTCTTTCAATCCTTCCATTTCTATGTATTGTGTCAAAGTTACTTCTAAAGGATTAGCCGATGATAATTTGTACACCATTTAGTTTAAATCCTCAATGAAATCAATCATAGATAACGCTTCACCATCTGTAGGGTATCACATGGAGTCATATATTTTAAACTTAATGACTTCACCATCAAAATCCTTGGTCGACATTCCATCGTGGACATCAATTTTTGTTTTTGAAGTTTTTAGGAATCGTCTACCTAACAATATAGGAGAGGGGTTAGCTAAACAGATATCTTTGTATCTAACACATAAAATCTACAGGAAAAACCAATTCATTTACCTTAACTAAGACATCCTCAATCACCCCTTTAGGATATGTGTTAGATCTATCAGCCAATTCAACAACAACACGAGTTTCCTTTAAAGGACCTAGACTTAGGATATTAAAAATATATAAAGGCATGTAGTTTATCGAAGCACCTAAGTCAAGCATCCATTTTTCATACCTCGTGTTTCCTTTTGGTGGAAGCTTAATTTGGTGGAAGCTTACTTTGCAAAATTGCTGACACATTTTCTCCCACACTTATCTTTTCATCTCCCTTCAGTTTCCTTTTGTTAGTACATAAATACTTAAAGAATTTTACATACCTTGGTACTTGTTTAATCTCATCAATGAGACGTAGATTAACTTCTACCTTCTTAAATATGTCAAATATCTCCTTCTCATAGTTCATCTTCTTGTATCTGGCCAACCTGCTAGGAAAAGGAGAAAGAATTATAATGGGAGAATTTGACTTACTTTTTGTTACTTGTTGTGACTCTTCATTTGTTTCTTCTTCAGCAATTATTTCATTTGACTCTTTACTTATGTCTTCTTCCTCACTCACTTTTCTCAGATCCAACAATTGTTTCCCACTATGAGTTGTGATAACACTAGCATTTTCCCTAAGATTTCTTTTAGCCTGGCTAGGGAATTTTGAAGATCCTTGTACTTGTATTTTCACAAGGGAATCTGCCTATTGACTCCCTTGATTCTACAAATTCTTGATACCATTTCTGGTCTCTTATTGAAATTGTCATGTATTAGTAGCCAAAGATTTCACTAATTCTTCCAAAGGTATTCCCCTTGTTTGTTGTGGAACTTACGATGGAGGCATTAGTTGAAATGGTGGTCTTTGGTGATTTTGGTGGAACTTGGAAGAATCTGGGAGGTGGAATTGATCCTTTTTTATTTTGATAAATCTGTGGTCGGAAATATGAATTACCACCTTGTTGAATGTTTCCATACCTTAAATTTGGATGATCCTTCCATCCAAGATTATAAGTTGAAGTAAAGGGATCATTTCGTTTTGGTAATGGTTGTCCTCCAATGGCATTCGCTTGTTGTTCTTTCCGCATAGTAGGAAACATATCAGTAGGATGCCCGGTAAAAGAACAAATTCCGCATACCTTGGCAGGAATCTTTTCACCTACAACTCTCTCTACAAGTGCTGTCAAATTCGACACATGTGTTTTCAATTCAGCAATATTGGTTTCTTTCATCTGTTGAGACATATAATTATTACCCCTATTACAACATTAAGAGTTAGATGCCATATTATCAATTAATCTTTTAGCCTCGGTGGGTGTTATATCAACCAAGGCTCCACCACTAGCAGCATCTATCCTATTGCGATCCGTAGGAGATAAACCTTCGTAAAAGTATTATATTAATAATTGTTCACTAATTTGAAGATTAGGACAACTAACACACAATTTCTTGAAATGTTCACAATATTCATGTAATGATTCTCCTCCATCTTGCCTAATACCACATATTTCTTTTCTTATGTTAGTTGCTCTAGATGAAGAAAAATATTTTTCAGGGAAAACCTTTTGCATGTCAATCCAAGTATTCACTAACCCCGCTAGTAAATCATATAACCATTCCTTAGCAGCATCAACTAAAGCAAAAGGAAAAGCTTTGAGTTTAAGTTGTCCTACACTTACTCCATTCGGTTTCATACCAGAACATACTATATGGAATTCCTTAAGAAATTTATTTGGATCAGTGAAACAACCTGAACCCATGGAGCTGTTGTCTCTAAAACCTGTAAAAATAGGTGAAGCACGTATTAATCCAGGTTTGATCTCACAAGTATCATTATCAGCAGGATAATTAAGGCATAAAAGAGTAGGGTTGAAGACAGGAGCAACTAGCTCCTTAAGAGTTTGATCTGCCATGGGTGGATCGATGTGGCAAGGTGTACTAAATAGAGCCACTATGTGGCCTTCTCCAAAATTTGTGGAACTTCCTTTAGAAGGCAATGGAATATAACTAGCATGTTCCAATTTCCATCTTGGTCGAGTTGCAATTGGAGAGGAAGAATTTGAATCTATGGATGGAATAATTTGTCCTTGATGCTCAATTGTGAACGATCTCAATTGCGAGTGCCTAAAGGTTTCACACAATTAAAGAATAGATGAGTACTCTTGGAGAATTTATTGAAAAATAAAATAAGAAACAACACCAAAAACAAAACTAAAGATTATAATCGTCATTCCCAGGCAATGACGCCAAAAATTTGATGCATTCGTCATATGTACAACAAATTTAATAAATAAATCCTAATTTCCAAATACGTAGTATATGGTAAGAAGGAGTCGAACCCACAAGGAATGGTTTTTTAATCACTAATTTTGCAATTGATTTTATAACCCCGTTTATAAAATTTCATTAATTCTAATACTAAATCTGAATATACTAAGTTTTAATCACTAATTGATTAATAGGGGAGGAATGAATTGATGATGAAATCAAAATATCAAATACTCAAAGAAGAAGAATGATTCTATATGATTTAATGTTGACCTTTACAAAGTCATAATAATTCATTCCTTTGCTTCTCTCAACCTTAATAAATTGAATAAGCTCTCAATTTATTTGCTAACCATTTAATAACCTAGATTAGGAACACTAGATTCAATTAATGGCAGCATTATGAATGGAAGCAATCAACTTAAATCATAACCACATAAGCTCACATTATGCAATTGCACGAATTAACGGATAAGATTAACGATAAATCTTCTTGCTACTTTAGACAAATTAATTAACAATTACGGGTTAATTGCATTGTCTTAGCAAAGATCATGTTCTAAACTAAATAGGTGATCAATATAATTAGTTTAAATTCTTAATGTATGATACGAAATCATTCAATTTAATCCATTAATTCAATTAAATTTCATCTCGAACCAAACATTCAAAGTACACTATTGTATTTGAAACATAATTCCATCCTCAAATCATCCTACCCTATTTTATTTACTCTAACATCTGCATATTTAGAAACCACACTATTACATATAATGATTTGAAATTAATGCGAACAACACATCCATAATATCCAATAGTAATATAACAAAATAACAATAGAACAAACAAAAGTGTAATTGAAGATAATTTACTTGTATTCAATCAATATGGAGAGACTGCAATTTATAAAGGAATATAGAGTACTTATCAATTAAAGTGTGATTGTCAATTGATCACTAGAATTCAAGAAGATAAAAGAAGTTGGAATTGTGCATTACATGTATATTTTCAAGGGAATAAAGGAAGAGAATGATTCAAAATGTTTCAACATTTAAAAAGAATTCCCTCAAACCTTATTTTGAAATAGAATATAATAGAAAAAGGTCGCACAGACGGTTACAATTTTTAAGGGAAACACGGTCTGTGTTTTGGAAACACAAGACCTCTGTGTTTTCCTCTAACTTCTTTGTCAACCGCTGGATTTTGAATCAATGCCTCAGATTTTTAACATGGTCTGTGTTTAAGAAACACGGGGGTGTCGTGTTTTCGGTTCTTCTACTATTCTTCTTTTGTAATTTCAGCACAACTTCTCTTGTTGTATTTGCTTTATTTCCAATTTTTCTCCCCTTGATTAAGTGTTTCTTGATGTGTTCTTTACTTGATTTATTCTTTTCGTTGATTTCTCCTTGAATTTCTTCAATTTTTATTGCAAAATATATTCAAAAGAGGAAGATTCGACGAAAAGATTAAATTTTATAAAATTAATGAGGGATAAATGACATTTTTATGCATGAAAATAATTTAGAAATCCCATTTATCAAAATGTAACTAGCCAAAAATTGCTACAAAATGCAATGAATCTATACACAACAAGTCGATCATTATAATATATTAATGAAATAGCTTGGGAAAAATTATGTCCAAACCCACAACCCAAACATAACTAAATGACACAATTCTTTCCAAAAATAACCCTGAAATGCTTCTACGTTGTAAAACACATAGGAAAACATACTCCACACATAAAACCACATAGATACAAGGCATAAATTTGATACACATCATAGTCGTTCACAAATTTACCAAACTCAAACACGATATAAAATTACTCAAAATGTAATACCACCTCCTCACATACTTCAAAATTTATTTCAAATTATATTGATATAAAGTAAATTAGTTTTGATTTTAGAAAGGGGTACTAATTTACCCAAACTAATCGAGTAGTTGTTCTATGATTTTAGATCCTTCTATGAGTTTGACTTTTAATCTATTTCCAATGATTATAAAAACCTCTAATTGGAATATACTGGTGTTATTGAGCATACTTTGGTGCTTTGGGACTATTTTTACATTATTTATATCATTTTATACTTTATTTAGCTAAAGTTCCCCAAAACTTACTCTTATGGTATTTCATACATTATCTCTCTCTCACTCACTTTTCTCTCTCTTTTGGTAGTCATGGTTTTGTATAGTTAAAGCTGTTCCCTTTCCTCTGAATTACTTACTCCTATCCATCCCTTTGATTTCACTATATCTCCCTCACTCTCATCATTCACCTTTTTACACCTTGCTCCCCCACACACTCAACATAATTCAACTCTCTTACCTCTCTCTTGCCTTTAATTTCTTAGCATAAGGAAGGTTGAGGAACCTCCCTCCTAATTCATTATTAACTACCTCTTTTTTAATTTTCTCCCTTTTTCCTTCGGTAAATTTTCCTAAGTATTGATATATCCTTCATTTTTTCCCCTTTTTTCATACTATCGAGAAAAAATGTAGAGGTTACCTTTATTCTTCTCATTCTTGGCCGAATCTATTCCTCTTGTTTCTTATTATTATATTATTTTATTTATTCATTGTTTCTTTTAAGTAGTGAATAATAAAGCTTTTGAGAAGGGTTGAAGTTTTTAGCTTTCTTCTCTTTTATATTCTATTTTGAGAGAAAGGTTTAGTATGCCATTTCCTTTTCTTCTTCTTATTCATTTTTATTAAGTTTTAATATGAATTTTAATGGTTTTGATTTTGATTCTCATATAAAATTGAGATCTTTATAGATATCAGCAAGTTAGAAGTATTTGCATACTAGAAGTGACACATATCTTCAAAGAGGAAGAAGATTTCTATGAAATTAATTGAATGGTAGGTTTTTTTGGCCTATCTTCAAAAGATGAATTAGAAATTCAACCAAGAACTCAACAAGGAATTAAAGAATTCAAAAAGAATCAAAGAAATCCAATTTAAATATCACCAATCTAAGATTAATCCAAATATTATTAGAATGGGTATTCAATTACGAAGAGAGAATTAAAAAATTATTTAGCTGTATTATATTTTAATATCAAACATGCTACATAGGGTGTCAACACACATGCTTATATAGGGGTTATAATATTGCTAACTAGCGCACTGGTTTACCCACATGACACATAAATGAATAAGTAGCACATAACTAGTATTATAATGTACTTATATAATATAAAATACATGGCTCAACAAGATTATTAAAAAAAAAGTAAGCTAATATTATATAAAAATAATTTACAAGATTCCTAATCAAGATAATGATGTTGACATTGAAAGACTAATTGGATCTTCTTAATTTTGACTTTAACGTATAACATAGCTTCATACTCAATAGCCTCTTACATGTGGAAATCTTACGTATCTTGACTTCTTATATTATTTGATAATCTTACTATAACCCTATAAGAATTACTAAAGGTAACATCATTAAATTTAGTCAAAGAGTTATCATCAAAGACAAATATTGTAATTAGCTCCAAAAATAAGTATGTCAAATCAATACCTTGAGGACATCTTCGATTGATCTTACATCATTCTCTCCAAACTGAGAAGAATTTTTCCTCAAATTGACATCATTAAAATTAGGATACAAATCACCTACATTAAATGTCCTTTAAACACAACCATATTATTTAGGTAATTCAAGTTTATAAGCATTATCCCAAAATTTCCTAATGATTTTAAACGGTTTGTCCATTTGTGACATTAGCTTAATTTTCCCTAAGTTTGGAAATCTCTTCTTCCATAAATTTATCCACACAAAATCACCAAGAGAATCCACCTATTGACTACAATATTTATTTGCATTTTTTTATATTTTTCATTAGCTCTTTCTATGTTACTCTTGATTTATTGATGAAGTTTTGGGAAACATTCAACTCATTCCTTAGCATCATAATTTATAATTTCACCTTTTTATTAAGGGTACCATATTACTAGGCATATAACAATTCACGCTATACACAATCTCAAATGGACAAGCATGTTTAGTACAAGAAAGACTACAATTATAAGCAAACTCGGCATGAGTTAATTTAATATCCCAATCTCTAATACTCTTACTTATGAATCCTCTTAACATTGTACCAAAAATGAAATTAGTAACTTCAATTTGTCCATCAATTTGTTAATGATGTGAAGTACTAAATATAACTTTGTTCCTAGTATGTGCCATAAGTTTTTTCCATCATAAGTTACCTCAAAAAGTAGGACAAGTGAGAAATAAATAATATAAGAGTGATGCACAGTTTATCCTTGAGAGTATCAAAACCTTTAGTGGCTTATTTTCCCTAAGAAAAGTCTCCTTTTTTTATGAGTTGAGTAATAATTGTGGCTAGAGTAGAAAAATCTTTAATAAATCTCCTATAGAAACTAGC
This sequence comes from Tamarix austromongolica, assembly GCA_039764185.1. NCBI lineage: Eukaryota > Viridiplantae > Streptophyta > Magnoliopsida > Caryophyllales > Tamaricaceae > Tamarix > Tamarix austromongolica. The sequence continues at coordinate 127,399,094 of CM077809.1, forward strand.
CAACCTATGAAAACTTCTTGCTTAATGTATGCCTTTAGAAATAGGCCACTCTTTGAAAGCTTGTATTTTTATAGGATCAAATTTAATACCTTTAGAACTAATAATATAACAAAGGAAAACTATACATGAAAGCATAAAATGACACTTTTCCAATTTCTATATAGCTTAGTTTCCTTGAGTTTATAAAATAATTTCCACAAATGTAGAAGTTGATCATGTTCACTCTTGCTATATACAAGTATATTATCCAAATCAACTAAACTAAATTAACTTAGGAAAGGATAAAGAATGTCATTCATAAGCCTCATAAAATAATTAGGTGCATTACATAACCTGAATTTGAATATTAATTTTTAAATATTATTTTCCATTCATCTCCTACCTAATCCACATCTAATGGTAACCAATTTTTATGTCTGTCTTATTAAATATTCTTGCACCGCCTACTCATCAAGCATGTCATATAATCTTGGCATAGGGAAAAGATATTTGATAGTAATATTATTCACTACTTTTGAATCTATGCACATACTGAAATACCCCAAAAATTCTAATTTAGGAATTATGGCAAATAATAATTTATTAGAGAAAGATTAAGAAAATAGGTGAATTTATTAAATAAAGAGGAAATTTATTAAGGAAAAATAAGGAGAAAATAATAAATAAGTTATTAGAAAATTTTGGACATTTTACTAATTAAAATGGAAGTTAAGGACAATTTATCCAAAATAGCCTAACTAATTTAAAAATGGATTTAATTATTATAATTAAAATAATAATTATTAAAATTAAATATATAAATTAATTATATAAATAAATAAATACCCAAATATCCCTAACCATTTTATCATTTTCCATTTTCCATTTTCCTTTTTCTCCTTTCTTTTCTTTTTCTTTCTTCCTCCTTTATTTTTTTTCTTCTTCTTCCCCCGGTTTGGGCCAGCCGTCGGCCCAAATCTTCTTTCTCCCCCCCGTCTCGCGCACCAGGCCTGCCAGCCTGCGTCGCCCGTTGCCCAGCCGGCCGAACCGCCCCCTCTCTCCTTTCTTTCTTTTCCCTGGACCGACCGGTCCACCCCGCCTTGTCTTCTTCCCCGACCTGCAACACGATCTTTGCCGGCAGCCACCAGCGCCGACCATCCTCCCTTGCCTCCCTGTCATTTTCTTTCCTCTTTTCGACCCCAACAGCCCCTGTAGCTCCCTCCCCACGTGCCCATCTTCTTTCCTCTTTCTCCCCCTTCCCGACCTAACCTGCCATGGCAGGACCTGCACCACCAGCCACCGGCCGGCCACCTACACACCTGCCCCGCACACCTCTTTCTTCCCTTGTCGTCTTCCACCTCCCAATCGCCTATAAATACCCTCTTTCGGCAGCCATAATCAGCCCTTCCTTCGATTTTACCCCGAAACCCTGCCTCGCCGCCTCCCCATCAGATGCGTCGAGCGCCGCCCTCCCCCAACGCCGCCGGTCGAGCGCCGCCCAGAACCTTACCTTGCACCACCCTCCACCTAACCAAGCCCTCCTCAGCCCTCGATTCGCCTTGCACGAGCCACCCCAGGCCGTGCAAAATCGCCACCCCGAGCAGCCCCTTCCAGCCCGTCGCCGCCTTGCGCCACCTTCTGCCGCCTCCTCTGCCGCTACCAGCCACCCTGCCACCTCCCAAAATAACCGGCAGGTCCTCCCCTACCTACCCATACCATCCTTACCCCCTACCTCCTTCTCCACCAGCCTCCACCATCTCCCACCACCTTCTTCAACCTCCGGCCGCCGCGTCCACCACCGCGCGCCGCCTCCTTTCTCACGCCACCACCCTCACTCCACTCCCCTTCACCTGCTGCTTCTCCCCCCACCTCAAACTTCTCTTTTCCTCCGGCCATCCAGCCCCCACCTTGATCTTTTCTCTTCCCTTCCTCCTCCACCGCCGCCGCCGTCGCAGCCACGGGCCGCCGCCGGACCACCACCAACCCTAGGTGGTTCTCCACCCATCCAAACCCTAACCCCTTTTTTATATAGCTGCTACTATTTTCTACTAATATTAATACTAATATACTTATTATTATTATTATTATTATTATTATTATTATTACTTTTATTATTGTTATTACTATTATTATTATTATTATTATTATTATTATTATCATTATTACCATTATTATTGTCTTTATTATTAATGTTCTTATTTTCTTACTAATACTAACATCCCTTTTAAACCCTAACCTATATTATACTTAACTTTGGTCTTATTTTTATAATTATTAGTATTAACATTTTTATTATTATTATTTCTATTATCCTTACTATGGTTATTATTATTATTGCTTAACCTTACTTGGTTGTACTATTGTTATTATTATTATTATTATTATTTTTACTATTATTAGTATTATTATTATTACTATTATTATTATTGTTATTGTTATTATTATTATACTTAACACATTGTCACCATTGTTAATAATAATACTACCTTGTCTTACCCATGTTACTTAACTCAAGCTAGTAAATATCATTTGGTTGTTAACTAAGAAGAGTACTTGAACCTTATTACCATACCATTTAACATTAACCCTAACCTCATTACTATGACACTATTATTAACTATTACTATTATTACTACTATCACTACCTTATTGTTGTAATCAAAAGCATTTGAACCCTTTTATTATTCAAGAATATTCAACTATTATCATTATCACCCTTAGGAATAGTTTACTTGTAATATTGTGACCTTATAATATTATTATTTCAAACCTAACACCATTGTTAGACTTAATCTTAAAAACGCTAGAGTTCTATTACTTGAAACATAAGTATCACTATTAGTAGTCTTATTATTATTATTATTATTATTATTATTATTATTATTATTATTATTATTATTATTATTACTACTACTATTATCACTATTTTACTATGACTAGTGAACACTAGTATTATAAGAATGGAACTAACGGGTCTAATAATATAAGTGTAACAATAGGTATTAAAAATAAACATATTTTGACTACTAATATTTAGTATACTAATTCTAAGGTAAAAACTCTCGTTTTTGTATAAAACCCTTTTTAGTAATAAAAACCTTAACCTTAAACTAGAATGAGGATTGATAGTAATTATAAGGGAAACTAATACTTAGCATTTTTCCCTTTTATAGGAAACCCTGACCAAAGCCCTAAGGAGTTAGAGGAGTGTGCTCCAAGCCCGGAGTCGCCTTAGGTAAGGACGAAGCTATGGCCTTTGTGTGATGTGTGACCTGTATGTTTTGAATGTTGTATATGCCATGCTATGTCGTGTATTATATGATTGTGGGCAACTTGTCTTATGTAGCGCAGCTTGGAAATTGAGGTATGTTTGTATGTGTTTCCTATGATGTGAGCATGACATGTATATGTATGATGTTTATGAGGTGATATGATATAACCCTCTAGGACATGCATGCTAGGGTGATTGTTATGATGATATGGGAATGAAAGGATAAAAAGGAAATAAATGGGAATTGAGTTCACTAAGGGGGATATGAGGTTGACCTAAGTACCTCATGATCTATGAGAAAGGATTTAATAAGGGAGGAATGACCTAAACAAATGAGAGTTGGGGAAAACACGCATGGGAGTCGTAAAATTTGCATGATGACTTGGGGTGTTTGCATGAGGTGACTAACTCTTGCATGGGGGTGTGTCTTACGTGAGAAAAGTTGAATTTGGGTGTAAGTAAGAGAATGGGAGAGTCTTGGAATGATTGGAGACTTAGTATGAAAAATAATACGTAAGTTGGCGCATAAGAGACCTTATTAGGGTTTTGTGTGTAAGCGGGTGTTGGAGTGTTTAAATTAAGCATGGGAATGAATCTTACTTGAGGAAAGTTGATTTAGGGCGTAAATGAGATAATGTCAAAGTTATGGGTCCATTGGAGACTTTGATGTAAAATAGTACGTAGGCGGATGTAAGGGTGTATAAGGAATCCGATTAGGGTTTTTGGGAGAAAAATGGAAATTTGGGAAGTACAAAAGCAGGAATGATTAAGGAAGGGTGGAGTATGGGTTAGAGTGAGATTTCATTTATATAAAAGTGAGTATGGGTTCCCATGTGGAAGAAGAGATTTTGGGATGAAAAGAGAGAGGTTACTTCTGGGAGAAGAAAGGTACTAAGGTTGAGGTGATCAACTAGGGTTTCATGGTTATGTGCTGAATCGAAAGGTAAAGTGATATGTTTTGGGAGAGGATCTAATTGAGGTAAGATGTGGGGCGTTGAATGAGGTAAAGGTAGCGTAAGTAGGAGAAGGTTGGGCCACATCGGCCCAATTAGGGTTTTCAAGGGAAAACCCTAGGGGGTGATGGGAGGTGGAGTTGATGTCATGAGAGTAGGGCCTAACCCACACCCGTAGGGGTTGACTCTCTCATCTAAGGGTAAGAGTAAAGGGAATGGATTTCGGGGTGTGAGAAGGGGAGAACAGTCTCAAGATATGGGACGGGCCTCCTCGAAGGATAGAATAGAGAGTAGTAGACATGCATGTCAAGGGTGGAACCTTATTTAATAATACATGAATAAGACATTAACTACTTAAAGAGTAAGATTGTTGAGCCGGGCCCAGACCGATCCACCGGCATAATAGTGGCCAGGTGCCGGGGTGCCCTAGAGACCGATCCACCAGCATATAATAGTGGTTAGGTGCGTTATGCCCTATACGTGACCGATCAACCGGCTATAATAGTGGGGGATCCCGAGCTCAACAAACCAAATAGTATGTTGTAATTAAATCATGGGAAATATACTATATACTTATAGTGGAACACCATGAGAGTCAGGGCCAGACCGATCCACCGGCATAATAGTGGCCAGGAGCGTTGTGCCCTGGAGACCGATCCACCGGCGTATAATAGTGGTTAGGTGCGTTCTGCCCTATAAGTGACCGATCCACCGGCTATAATAGTGGGGTTCCCGTACTCGCATGGATTAACAAAGATTATGGTGTGAAATGACTTGCAAATAAATCATGGAAAGATACGTTATAATCACAGTGAAACACTATGAGAGTCTAGGCCAGACCGATCCACCGGCATAATAGTGGCCAGGAGTGTTCTGCCCTGGAGACCGATCCACCGGCATAAAATAGTGGTTAGGTGCGTTCTGCCCTTATATAAGTGACCGATCCACCGGCTATAATAGTGGGGTTCCCGCACTCTCATGGACTCATAACGATCATGATGTGAATCGACTATAATTATCAGAGTTATGAAAAGAAGAGGTTGGATTGGACCATAACCGATCCTCATCATCCATAATATTACATGTTGCTTATGTGTTTGTGCTGTGCATGTTATTTTGTATGATGGTATGCTTGGCCTTAGCGCACCTGCGCCCTTACTTAGTATTGGACCCATACTGATACTACCTTGATTGAATGGGTCCTGTGATGATCCACCGATGGTGGGGAGCAGACCTCCTATGCAGGTTGATCGATTACTAATTTGGGGTGGAAGGCTATTGATGACTTAGCTACCAGGGCATAATATTCTGGAAATACATTGTTATATTCATCAAGCAACCTGCTGAATTTGAATTATTAGAATTTTACTCCCAAAATTAAGATTACTTAGCTACCAGGGCATAATAAAAACCCTCTTCCTCAATATAATTTCTTTTTATTGTTCAATAGCATATATATATTAACTACACCATCATAAGTTGCATTATAATTATATTGCCATGGTATACCAAGTAAAATACCACAAGCATTCATAGACAAAACATCACACAACACCTCATCATGATAATCACTAATGTAAAAGGAAATGAGTGTTTGTTTAGTCACCTTTGATCCTTTATCCTATTTAATCCATTATAATGAATATGGTTTAGGATAGATAGTAGTAAACAGTCCTAGTTAGTTGACCATTTTTCCACTAACAACATTTGTACAAGAACCACAATCTATGATGACCCTCCAAACTTTATATCCAACTCTACACTAAGCTTTAAAAATATTATTCCTCTGTGTAGATTGATAATTAGCTTCTACTTGTAATGCTCTTATAGTATGAAATAAGGATTTCCATCTTCCTCATACATATGTTAGATATCATCATTCTAAGTTGTCATCATCCACACATGGTTCCATGTTGTCAATTTCACTAAAGTTGATGACTCTAGGATAAGGAAATTCCCTAGAAAAATGACCATACCCTTTACATTTGAAGAATTGTTTAGTGGAAATTTCATTAACTTTAGTTTAACTTTATAATCTAATTTATGGTGAATTTTATGATCTTTTGTTGCATAGTTATGCATCCCAACCTTTAATGTAGATGCATTAAAATTATTCTTATTAGATGTAGAAGTTTAAGAACTTGTCTTTTGATATCTTTTGGTACACTTAGTTTTGTTTTCACAATAAAATCAACATTTTTCACCTTTTTCCCAAATCAAGTTGTTAAGGCCACCTAAGTATCTAGTACACTTTTATTCTTTTCTCAATTGCACATCACATAAGTGTGCTTGTCTTTCAAATTACCTAGTGTATTTTTCCCTTGCTTAAGAGTAGTTAATGTGATATACATCTCTTTCTTATACTCTTTAGGTATAATTTTGTTTCTCAATTTTTTCTTTAAAATTTCCCAAGACTTTATTTTACTTTTTGTCTTACTTATCATGAATCCTCTTAAAATTATCATATCGAAATCTAGAAAACCATTTGAATTTAAGAGTTGTTAAATTACACTTATTCTTATCATGATTTCAACCATGCTCCATCCTAGCATTTAAATAGCGACTTTGATTGTGGATTAAATCATTTCAACCACTTTCTTATCCTATCTATTCATACTCCATCCTAGCATTTATATGACAACCTCAATCTTGGACTTCCCTCCTAACACTACTAGAAATAAGGTTTTTAACGACCAACAAATTTCGTCGTTAATGGCCAAATTTTGGTCGCTAAAGCTATTAACGACCAAAAAATTTATTGGTCATCAGTGGTCGTTATTGCTCCCTTGTTAAAGGCTTTAACGACCAACTGAAATTTTTTGGTTGCTAAAGCAATAACGACTACATATTATGTTGGTCGCTAATGTAATAACAACGGAGTATAATTTTGGTCGCTAAAGGTAATAACGACGACGCAAAGTGTTGGTCGCTGAAAGTAATAACGACAGCTTATGACGTTGGTCGCTAAAAGTAATAGCGACAACGTATGATGTTGGTCGCTAAAAATAATAACGACGAATAAAATACACTATCGTAAATAATATTAACGACCAATTTTTTTATCGTAAATAAAAAAGTATCACACCAATAACGACTAATTTTTCCGTCAATACTAAAATTCATTCATTATTTGAGACATAATTTATTGCTCGCAAATGGCATAATTATATATTCAATAATATATATAATCAACATTTCAATATTCATCTATAACCCTGCACCTATATGGATATACATATATCCATTTCAATCTTTTAAAGACTTGTATATATATACGTACATATATCCATTTCAATCTTCTTAAGACCTTTACCTGTATGCATGTATATATATATATCCATTTTGATCTTCTCAAATCTTGTACCTGCATACATATATATTCATTCTAACATATAGATATAATTTTCTAAATATCTGTTTGTAATTAAACATTCAACTAAATATTCATATAAATAATTTGTATCAAATGTCCGGTACAATTTTCGGCTATGATCAAATATAAATATATTACAAAAGAGCTACAATATGTCGTTGCATTACAAAATATCATGATTAGCAGCTGCTTAAGAATTAATCTTTCTATCCATCGGATACAATAAAATTGGTAAGTTTATCAAAATAAACTGGATCTGCAACAATATAAATATAAAAATAATAATTAATATAAGTATCAAATAAACAATGAGTAATTTCCTTAACATGCAATTCATGAAATCAGATATAAAAAATGAAATCTCCAAATACAAGGAAAATAATGAAAATGGAAATAAATATGATTCAATAACATCCGAACTTATTAAATGTGCTCTACTAGGACAACCTAGATCATGCATCATCATGGTGTGTTTCCTTAAGTCTATTATCAATGATTCAATACCTAATTAATATGGTGTGTTTTGGTCACAAAGTGTATCAAACAATATTTTTTCTATGATTCATGCATCAATTACACCTATACTTCTACAATATATACAAAACTAAATTTACTAAAAGTATTTAACAATGATGCAGGTTATCAATTGTCACATAGTTTTCAAATATATCAGAAGAGTACACTAATTTACTTTAAAATTTTAATTTTTTTTCAACAGTTATGGGCATGCATACTAAGATTTTATTTATTCATCTATTGTTTTCTCTTGAGACCTCAATCTTGTCTGCGTGGCGTTTTTGCTAATTTAATCTATTTAGTACACGAACATCAAAATTTCATACAGTAGCAGCCTAGCAGCCCTATACCCCCTTACATTCTGAAAATTGTTGCTTGTGCATAAAGGGCTAATCTAGCTAACTTAGGTTATCATTTAAATCATCTAAACTAAGTTTATGGGGTAGCTTGCTTGTTATAATCGAGTTTCAACATTATTTTTCTCGCTAGCGATTTTTCACAATTTTCTGTTCTAGGTAATCGAGATAGCGTTCAATTTTGTGAAATGATCTTTTGAGGGCTGATGCAATGCAGTTAGAGTTCATTTAAGCCTCCTCGCATTCCTGATTTAATGGCGTGGGAGTTGAGGCCGAAATACCTTGCTTGTTATAATTATCGTCATTCAGTTTCATTTATGATTAAGTGGTAGTTGCAAAGCATATAGAGCTGTTATCAACCTCTTTGCATGTTTTTTATTTTTTTATGATTGCCAGCATTGAAGCCGAAGCATTCTGTACCTAGATGATTTTTATATTCCGTTAGATGATTTTCCTGTCGGTGTTATTTTGTACGTAGATTGAATGATTGTTGTTTCAAAGAGATAGTCTCTAGGGGGAAAGCAGCAGTAACAAAGCAGTTACAGTTTATATAAGCATGTCTGCATTGTTCTTACGGGTTTAGACTTGTAGGAATTGAAGCCAAAATAGTATGATATTTCTATGATTGCTATCAGTGTATTTGATTTATGGTTTGTCAAATTATAGTCCTCAATTTTTGGTGCTTGAGGAAATGTATTCGGAGGGTGAAGTGGCAGTTGGAACTTGGAAATAATCAGCAAGCCTGCCATTTATTCAGTTTTAGGTACCATTTGGGAAAATTATGTGCTGAAATGTAATGATGTGTATTGACTAGACAGTCCCCAAGGTTATTTGTTCTCTAATTTTTGATCATAGGAGTAGCACATCATCAATGGATTTTATTTGTATGTGCATGTAAGGTATGTAGGCAGGAGAACAATCTAGATTCTACATAGAGTCCATGCTACTTTGGCATATCTTCTGAGCTGGAAATTTGTGTTTGGTTATGATGCTAAATTTACTCAAGTTCTGAAAATTGTTGCTTGTGCTTAAAGGGCTAATTTAGCTAACTTAGGCTATCAATTAAATCAGCGAAGAGGAATAATTCTCCAACCAGTAGGGCTACTCCCAATCGCGCGTCAGCAAAGCAGAATCAAACTCCACAAATTGGAGCTTTTGAGCAGCATACGAAAGGATTTGGATCCAAGATGATGGAAAAGATGGGCTTCGTCGAAGGAATGGGCCAGGGTAAGGATTCGCAAGGCATTGTTGCCCCTATATCTTCTGTTCCATTCAGCTTCTAAAGTTGCAGACCAAACTTGCTGCTATAGTATCTATGAGTTGTTGGTTGTGTCCTCCATTTCTGTGCAAAACCAATCCCAAAAATTGAGGAGACTAGGCAGCTATGTTGGTTTTTCATGGCTGGGTGCAGCGCATACAATTAAACAGCAGTTCTATTATAGCATAACAACCGCTGTTAAGGTCTTAGCTGTTGTGTTTTTTCAAATGTGTTTTGTTAGTCTCGACTTATTATCACCAAAAGCAGTCATGTTTAATAAACGTGGAATGTCGGAATTACATACAATCAGGGTAGTGAGTAAAATATGAACAAGATCTCCTTCTCCATTAGTTCTTTTAGTTTCTTGCCGTCTTAACTTAATAATAAGAAACACAATTTTTTGGAAATTTACATTTTTCTTCATAATTTTTCTCATAATATTTAGTTTTATCTTTTTTCCTATAAGAATTTAAATCTAAATATAATCACTTAAGTTCCACCTTAAATGAGCCTTTTATTTTTCCTTTTGTTGTCATTGATCTACAAGTTGTCATAATACCATGGAGCCTTAATTAGGATTTCCTAGCTACATATAGTATATTTATATGTTAGTTTAGCTAATTACTGTATTAGCCTTAATGGAAAAATATAAATATAGAGAAAGCGGGAGAAAACCAACCTATACAAAAATGTCCAGAGAGCTGCAATGTAATCTGTTGAAGCACATCCACATCATCTGTAGCAACAGTAATCTAGAGCAAAATCATACTTGTTAATTTTAAAAAGTCATCCATAGGAACCATATGTAGCTTATTTGAATTTATTTAGATCTAAACTAGTTACTTAAGCTTATTAGACAACTAGTTAGAATCATACTCATAATAATTACTTTCCTTTAACAATTTTAACTAACCTCATTTTCAAGGGCACCCTGTATCTTCTGATGTAGATGGAGAAGCAAGCATGTATTCTATATCATCATGTATATTCTCTTCATTTTCCATCAAGCATCGAAATCGTGCACTTTTCAAAATCTTCTCCATGACAGGTTCCCATTTGTCCATTCTTTCTTTTAGCACTCGATTTTCTTGATTCTTTTTCTCAATCTCTTCTTCTTTTCTTTTAATAGCAGAATCCTTTGCCTTGAGATCTGCTAAAAGCTTGTTCTTACCTTTGTAAGGGCCTCTAATATCTCTAGGCTTCACTCCACCACCATAGCCAGGAACATAGCCCCTGGTTCGAGTCACTCCATGCACATGTTCAACCACCTCAACATGAGTAAGGGAGGGTTCAGCAGCTTGGACCTCAATAATTTGTGACTTCAAGACAAAGAATGTTAGTTAGACAAAAAAAAATTATATAGAACTAATAAAATGAATAAGGGTCGGGCAAGAGGTGTACATGGATGTCTGCAGCTTTGGCTGTAGCTATTTCTTCACCCTCTTTATGGCTTTCAAAATAAACGGTGCCATAATTTGGATGTTTTCCATCTTTTCCCCCCTAGATAATATAACATTTATCTATAAGGATTAAAAACAAGGCAAAAGTAGTGTGTTGGAAAACGCCATATCTTGCGTTTCATAGGCAAATACATATAATATATACCATATCATAGGCGATTGCTCGATAAGGCTTGCTGCCACTACGATGAAGACATTTATTATCCATCATCAAGCGGTTGTTTGTATTTCGTTGGCTCATTTCCTGTGTAGATATATTGTATTATATGACAAATAAGAGAAGAATAATTAGCAAGGTAATCAAATATATAAATATTTCTAAATTTTTCCTTATTCATTAGTGATTTACCACAAACTTTGGACTATGATAGTAACATTTCACCAGCCACTCCCAATCGGATTGCTCTTCAATCATAGTTGGTTTAAGCTTCAATTGTTCATGAATATCCAAGCCTTTAATAGTTCTATGATTATCTCCCCTCCAATTGTTCCACAGGTCTTTCATGTGACGAAGAGTAGAATTTTTGTAACTCTCCATGTCATCATTGGAGAACTTCTCCTACAACACAAAAGCATTGATTTATTGAGGAACTAAAAATTAACAAGTCAAAGGAAACATTTATACGGAAAAAGATAAAAGGTTTGCAGTAGCACAAGTAAAAGTAAATGCCAATATCAAAATGAATACTTCAAATTCATAACCGTCATTGCAGCCCAGAGGTGGTCCTTATGTCTTTGTTCAACTGCGTCCCAAGATTGGATTCGAATAGGCATTATGTTGCGATCACGAACTAATTTACCTATGTGCCTACTCCACTCATGGCTATTATCTCTAGCAACACGACCATTAAAAAAAGTCACGGGTAGCTTGTTTCCACTGCTAAGTATTGCCACTTTTTGACACCTATTTCTACCTCGAGGCTTCCAAATCTTTTGAGTAGAATTATCTATTACATAAAACTGTTAAAAAAATTGACCAAGAATTAAGTAAAATAAGAATAATCAAAAGCTTATTATGTCATACCTCCACTTGTAAGATTCACATGAGAAGAATGGAAGACATTTTCAGTAATGGTATGATTGTTTCCACCTTGGGCAACAGTTGTTTCGCCTTGCGGAGCAGTATCCTCATTGAGTAAGGGAGGAGGGGGTCCCTTTGCCCTACAAAGACATTAGTAGTGCTGGACATGCGTTTAGCGCCACCTCTTGGAGTTAATGGTAATGGGGGAATGTCATTTGTCTTATCAGTGGCTTGAATGTTACCACCGCTTGTAGCGGATAGTAGAAACGACTTCAACCCTAATCCGCGGTCGCGCCCCTTGCCAATATCATTTAATTGACCCGGTGATATATACTTAGGTCGATCAATCTTTAATTTAACTGGGGACACCATTTCGTTGAAACCTACAACCACACTATTAATATAAACAATTACATTCTATAAAACAACATTTAGTAGAAGATATTATCCCCTATCTTCATGAGCATTATAACACGTTACCAAAATAGAGTACATAATACACTCCATTAAACACTTGTATTACGAGTTCAAAAAATACATCTCATCTTGAGAAAATCAAGCTGTATGGAATAGCAAGTATACAAAAGTACATAACTAAGCACCATTACAAATCGCAAGGATGGTTAAAGATTATATGCATAAGTCTTCATTCGATTATAATGTCTTCACAAGGAACTGCTGCTTGACTTTTTAACACAACATGCCAACCCTTGTTAATGTTATCTTCGACATAAAATGCTTGAGTTGCTAGAACAAAAGGTTCAGTAGTTTTCCAAATACGTCTGCAATCAACACTTGTGAACCCATACTTATCTTCCTTCACTCCCTTAACTTTATCTGCTACATCAAACCAATCACATCGAAATAAGACTAAGCGTTTATTGCCCAAATACTGCAATTCAATAATCTTGGTCAATTGGCCATAGTAATCGATGGATCCACTACCATCATCACCAACCACAACCACTCCACTACATTTTGACCTTGTTCTTTCCTCATGAGATGAAGTGTGGAATCGATATCCATTTACTACATAACCATAAAAACACGTAACATATTTTGACGGACCACGTGACAATGAGAGTAAGGCTTCTATCTTCTCGCTTTTATCTGTTTCATATAAATCTGCAACCTAATAAATATAATGTTTCTTATAACCTATTTTTACAAACCCAATGATCTAAATAAACTTGCATTTCTTTATATATTGAATATTGAATAGCATGGAAAACTTACTGTTTTGTTAAACCACTCAATAAACATTCTAGTCCATTCATTGGATGACACTTGTGGTTGATTGTGTTCTTGGTTTTGATAATACATTCTACAATAAAAAAGATATATCAAATGTCTAATACGTGCCTTTGAAAAAAAATAGATAGAAACGAACGAGTTTTTAGGAATGACTTACTCAAGAAATGGCTGACCTTCTTCAAAATTGTTAAGAACATACATATGGGCTTGCTCTAATTCATTTGCATCTAAATCTCTGGTTTGACCACTTCCTAGCCCTCTTCCCTTGTAATAAAAGGAAGACAATTCCGTAGAGACATTCACATCATCATCATAATTTCGATCAAGGCGGTTAAACTTAGTCTCTGTTTTATGCAAATATCTTGAACAAAAATTCATGCATTCTTCTGCTATATACCCTTCCGCCATATAACCCTCTGGACGAGCCATGTTACGTATATAAGACTTCAAAGTATACAAATTCCTTTCCACTGGATACATCCAATGAGAATGTATAGGTCCACATAACATAGCCTCATGTGCCAAATGAACTGGCAAATGTAACATCACATCAAAGAAAGATGGTGGAAAAATCTTCTCTAACTTACAAAGGGTTATTGGAATTTGGGCTTCAAGACACCTCAAGTCTTCCATATTCAAATGTTTCGAACCTAAATCCTTGAAAAATATAGACAACTCAAGAAGTGGTTCATACACATCCTTTGGAAGAAGGCCACGCAATGCAAGTGGAACAATATGATGCAAGAGAATATGATGGTCATGACTCTTTAATCCAGAAATCTTACTCTCTTTCAAGTTTACACATTGTGAAATGTTAGAAGCAAAACCATCTGGAACCTTCAAATGCTTCAAAAGCTTGCAGAATTTACGTTTTCCCTCTCGAGATAGGGTGAAATGAGCGTCAGGTAGCAATATATTATGACCATTTGTGATAGGATGTAACTCTAGCCTAATACCCATTTCTTGCAAATCAAGACGAGATTTATAGTTATCCTTCGTCTTATTTGGTACATTAAGTAGTGTTCCAAGTATGCTATCACATATATTTTTTTCAATGTGCATTACATATAGGGTATGCCGTATCAAGTGGTGCTTCCAATATGGAAGCCTAAAAAATATACTCTTCTTGTTCCAGTTATCTTGCCTATTCTTGTGCGAGATCTTTCCTTTGAAAGCAGGATCTTTGCTTAATATGATGTCTTCAAGATCTTGCACTTGGTGAAGAATCTCTTCACTTGTTACAGGATTCGGAGGTGTACCCTTTTCTATAGTACCATCAAATAACATTTTCTCCCTTCTCCATTTATGATTACTTTCCAAGTAGCGCCGGTGACCCATGAAGCATTCTTTTCCCCCATTAACTAGTCTCAAAGAGTGAGTATCCTTATTACAAACAGGGCAAGTGAGTTTTCCCTTTGTGCTCCATCTAGACAATATTCCATATGCAGGAAAATCAATGATAGTCCACATAAGAGATGCATGGAGATTGAAATTTTGACACTTTGATGCATCATATGTTTCGACACCATTATTCCACAAGTCCTCTAATTCATTAATTAGAGGCTGTAAATATACATCAATAGCATCTCCACGACCATCGGGACCTAAAATCAGCATAAAAGAAACAAATTTGGATGATATGGATATCAAAGAGAAGCAAACACAAAATGTGATTTTTTTGATATCATAATTTGGAATGGTTGGTGAAAGTTTAAAGTAAATCACAAACCTGGAATGAGCATGGATAGCAACATACTTGGTTCCTTCATGTACAACGAAGGAGGCAAGTTGTATGGAATAAGAGTCACAGGCCATATACCATATGATGGTCTCGCATTGTTGAACGGTTGAAAACCATCACTAGCTAGCCCAAGTCTAACATTTCGAGGTTCAGAAGAAAAATTCGGATTGAGCTCATCATGTTTTTCCATGCCAACCCATCAGGTGGATGCCTCAGATCTCCATCATTATTTTTATCATAATGCCATCTCATTAGAGAGGCCGTCTTAATGGACATAAAAAGCATCTAAAGTCGAGGTTTTAGTGGAAAATATTGCAATATCTTAATAGGTATTTTTTTCCCATTTGCTTTTACTTTATCTTCCCCACTATGCTTGCTTTGTTGCCATCTTGAAGCTTTGAAAATTTTACATTTCTGCAGATGACTATCTTCTTTCCAAAATAGCATTCAATCGTTCACACATGCATCAATCTTCTCATATGAAAAGCCAAGATCTTTAATTTTCTTTTTTGCCTCGTAATAAGAGTCGGGCAAGGTCGAATCATTGGGCAATAACTCTTCTTTCAACAATTTAAGTAACATTGTGAAAGAACGATTACTCCATTTTCCAGTACTCTTCACATGAAGCAATTGAATTAAGGCAGACAATTTAGATCCCTTAGAACCCTCGTAAAGAGGTTGTTGGAAGTCATTTAACAACCTTTGTTTTTTTTATGCTTCAAATTTGGGTTCTTCTTCATGGTTTAGGGATCCCATATTTTCCAAATTAGGCTCAACATTCCGATAATGAGGATACCAATCTTCTAAAAGTTCCGCTATCTTGTTATCACTATCATCATAGTCATCTTCATTCTCATTATTTTGAGGATCCATATTTATTTCAGAATGTTCCTCGTGTCCTTCTTCACCATGATGAAACCATAAAGTATAACCTCTCATAATCCCAAAGGTCACCAAGTGTGCTTTCACAGTATCACGAGTTCTAGAATCGGTGTTAACACAATTGATACAAGGACATCTAATTAAATTCGTATTAATTTTTTGAAATGCATAGTTCAAGAATTCTTCAACCCCAATCAAATATGTTGGATCATGAAAACGATCATCAATAAGGCGAATCCATTCCTTATTGGGTGCCATTTTCTAAAGGAAAAAAAGGCATAAATATAACAATTAGAAAATAATTGCCAATTAGATAAAACATGCACACTATCATTTTGAATAATTCCCGACAAGGATTATAAAATATAATACCAAACATCATTAATAAAGTATCTAACATGAGCTTAGATAAATTTTAAAGGATATTGTAAATTCAATTTATATAAAACGGATAAAGCGACAAATTCCGATATAGCCGAGTCACAAATCCAATTTTCACAAATCAACCATAACCAATACAATTAACCATTCTAAATCATTCATACAACACATATATATACAATTAAACAACTAAATTATCTTATCATAAGCTAATTCATTTAAAATTAATCAAAACAATATTTTATACCAATTATATCATATTTTATTTCTTGTTAAAAAAAATGTCAATGTTGATCATCATCAAATTTATTCAATTGATTATAGAATTCTTAAATGAATTAACATAGAAAATATTCTAAGGACATAACAAAGAGATTATATAACAATATAAAGTAATGAAGAAAAACTTCAGCACCACCATCTATCAAAACCCTTCCTAATATTTTACTTTCAAGATAGCATCTATCATATACTCAATTGATTAAAACAATAAACGAAACATCCAATTTAACATAATTAGGGTTTTTTAGCTTGGACTGTAAATCCGGCCAAATCTTGCTAGAATATTTAAATTGACATGTTGAAAATGAAATTAAACATAATCTAATGCAAATTATATAATCAATTGAATAAAATAACTCGATTACACAATCCAATTTAAATTTGCAAGAATTTTGACCTAAGAATCCAATTTCAATTAATTTCGCAAAAAAATTTCAAATTGATAGTTCTAACATGAAATTAGATACATTTTAAAGGATATTGTAAATTCAATTTATCTAAAATAGCTAAATCGGATAAAACCAACAAATCCGGATATAGCCGGGTCACAAATCCAATTTTCACAAATCAACCATAACCAATACAATTAACTACTCTAAATCATTCATACAACACATATATATACAATTAAACAACTAAATTATCTTATCATAAGCTAATTCATCTAAAATTAATCAAAACATAAGTTAGGGTTTGAGTATTTATACCAAACGTATTGCAGCGAAATTGGAGGGAGTGAGGGGTGCTGGACCTTCGCCGGTGACAAGCGGCGGTGGAGGAGGACAGACGGTGGCGCGTCACGGCGGTCTGCTCGACCGGCGGTTAATGGCGTGGTGGTGTAGTCCGGGAAGAAGACACGCAAATGGGAGACGGCCGTGGCGTTGATGGCGTGGTCGTCGAGCAGGGTCGGGGAGGGAAGACGACCTGTGCTCAAATTTGATATAAATTGGTGCAGGCACGCGTTATGTGATGTTGTAATTTTTTTTTGGTTTAAAGGGCCGAAACGAGCTTAGTATAGGGTGCGCGGGATTTTTTTTTTTTGAGTTGGGGCAATTAAGTGTTTTATATTTTTATTTTTTTGGATTTTAGAGATTTGAAAAAAAAAATATTACAAAACATATATATAACTTAAATTTTTTTAACGACCAATAAATTAATGATTAACGACCAAAAATTATATTAGTCACAATAGATATACCATCAACGATGAATTTTGACAATGTTCGTTAATAATATATCAATAACGATAAAAAAATATTTGGTCGCTAAATTGGTCGTTAATGGTCCAGTTTGTTGTAGTGTAACCATTCTCTCTTCTTGAGAACCTCCACTTTGATGGTTTGCATAGCCTCTTTGATATTGTACATCTGTTGAAGAGTCTCTTGGTCGGCTACTCTTGATTTCAATCTTTGTAGTTGGCTTTGAAAGGAAGGAATTTGCTTCAATTATGCCTTTTTCGCATGGACACATGTTTCAAGTTGTAGAAGAGTGTCATATATGGTCATCATGTCACCTATTTTTGAATATTACTCTAAAGCACACTTGACACACCCCAAAACATTTTCTATAATTTGCTTCTTGAAGTTATGCCTTTGTTCTTGACATAATCTTGCACATATAATGGTGAGATAAAAAAATAGAAATGTCGGTAGGTGTTATTGATAAATCTTGATCAAATTCAAAATAATCTTGAAAAACTTCAAGAAAATATTAATGAAGAACAAGAAGTGTCATACTCAAAGATAGAACTAAAAAAAATGCACAAATGTTAGATGAGAATTGAGAACAAGTGAAGATAGATTATTCCCTATTTGTGATGAAGGATAAAGAAAGAATAGAAGGAGAAGAAAACAAAGTAGAATCCAAACCAAAGTTGTCAAAATAAAAGCTTGTAAATCATGAAGGAAGAGAATATAAAATACACAACTCAAAACATGAAAAGAAAAAAACACTTGAAAAGACTTACAAGATTCGAATGTAACTAAGAGAAGTTAAGAATCATGTTGTAAAACTATGAAGGAAATGCTAAGATTTTAAAACACTTACATTCAATTGCAAAGATCTGCACTTAAGATAGCTGATATTCAACCTCACATTAAAGATAAAGAAGGGTATATTGAAGATGTATAGGATTGATTGAAGATCTACTAAACTTGGTTCGAGATGTACTAGGCTTCTAGTGTATCTTTAATTCATTAAGTTTAAGGTTTGAAGATTACCTTGAAGATATAATAAACTCACTTGATGGTATTCAAAATAATGGTTGAAGATATACTATCCTACTCCAAGACACACTAAAAAATGGTCATGCCTGGAAGAAATGGCTGGAAGAAAAATAAACCCATGAAAGGAGAAAATAAGAAGGTTTAGAGTGGAAGAAAAACAAAGAGGCTGCACTTGTTTCAAAGGAACAAAGCTAAACCAAGTCTTTGTTACCAAATTTGACATAAATCTTCAAAGAGGATGAAGATTAGTGTGAAATGAATTGAATTTTAGAGTTAGTTGGCTTGTCTACAAAAGATTAATTATGAAACTCAACCAAGAACTCAACAAGAAATTAAAGAATTAAAACAGAATCAAAGAAATGTAATTTGAATATCACTAATCTAAGATTATTCCAAATAGTATTAGAATGGGTATTCAATCACAAAGAGAAATAAATAACTATTTACTTGTGTTATATTTCAATATCAAACATTCTACATAGGTTGTCAATACACATACTTATATATGGGCCATAAAATTTCTATCAAGACACTAGTTTGTCCACAAAATACACAAATGATTAAGTAGCACATAACTAGCATTATAATGTATTTATATACTAAATAATATATGGTTCAATAAGACTTTTACAAATATAATAAGCTAAGATTATATGAAAGCAATTTATAAGAATCCTAATAAAGACAATGATGTTGACTTTGTAAGGTTGACTAGGGTTTCTTGACTTTAAATTTCTTGCACAACCTAACTTCCTTTGCAATATCTTGTAACATGTGAAAATATTAAGTGTCTGAACTTCTTATATGATTTGATCATCTTCCTATCTATATGTTACATGTCTATAAGAATGAATTTAACGCAATATCATTAAAGTTAGTCAAAGAATTATCATCAAATAACAATTATGTAATTGGCTCCAAAAATAAGTATGTTAAATCAATATTTTGAGTATCTTTGGATTCTCTTACATTAAAAAGATTTACTTTGAGGTAGGCATTCTTATATCTAATATGAATAAGATATCTTGTTGTTTATTATGGTTTCAAGTTCATGATTTGTTTGTGTTATGTGTAAGTATTATTGTGAGTTATGGGATTTGAGTATGTGGTCACTAAGAGAATGATTAATTATATAATGTAATTTTTGTGGTTTTACTAAGTTCCCTATATATTATTTCTTCCATGATTCTTGTGCAAGCATTCTTTATCATATTATATTTGCGAGCATGGAAGATATATTATTTGAGTATGTGTTATAACATGTTACTATATAACCTCAATGTGTAACATGATCCCTTACCCTACTTTAGGTAGCTTGTTTTACTAGTACTTCACCATACTGATACTGCATTTTTGTGGTCACTGTAATGATCTAACTTTTTCCCTAGTGAATAGAGCATAAATTGTAGAGTTATGCCTCTCAGCTTTAGTATGCTGATGATGATGACTTTAGCTAGTGGCCAACCATTGATTAAGGACTTAAAGTTGCATTTATTATTAATTATGAGTTAGACTAACCAGCTGAGATATATTTTACCAACTATAATGGGATGTTTTGTGTTTTCTTGTTACTTAAAAATTTAGCTTTAGTCTCATTATTTGAAATTTGTAGCCTCATCCTCATTTATATCATTTTCAACATGTGATTACCATTGTTATATTGTTGGTGCATGCACTGCTTGGTTCGTTGTTTCATTTTTCTCCACATCAAGCATGTACTGAGTGACGATCACATGTCTCCTATGATTGATATGGTAGTGACACTCCCTAATTTTTGTTTAAAAATTTTTCTAGTTCAAAATTTACGAATGATATATAAAATAGGGACTTAAACTTGACGATATAAACATTACCATATGCTCAATATATAAGAACTTAGAATAATACATATATAACATAGAGCATACCAAGTACATGAAACCACAACAAATAGCACACTTCCTTAAACATATTAAAGATAATAATGCCATACCTACAAGAAAGCCTTTTAGCACAAAAATAATCCTAACATAATGGTTTATACTGAGAACTTTCATTTTCTAAGAAAAAGAGGAATTAAAATAGTTAAAATTCTTTTTAAAACTCAACTAAACAATAAAAGATAGAAGAAGATTATAAGCATATCTGTAACACCCCAAAATCACGACTTGAAAATTTCGTTTAAATTATGCTTTGCGGAAGCGAAAATTAAAGAATGGTGGGTGTTACCGCCACACTTGACATAAGTGTGGCCTCCTCACCATCCTTACATCAAGTGCTAAGGCTTAAACAAATCAAACCATCCAAATTTAAGAGAAATATAATACGAAATTAAGAGTTTTGCAAAAGACATATTGTCCAAGATAAATGATTGTTTAGGAATTAAATAACTAACCATTTAGAAAATAAAAACAGAGTATGCAAAAGTCATATATGGTCTGCCTTACACTCTTACGGTCCAACAAATTACAAGGAGAAGGGGAAAAAGGGGGGCAGGGTCCACTCACTCCCTAAATCTACCTACTCGCCGGGGTGACGCTCCTCGTAGTCTTTTAGCCAACGCATGCCATGGACGTACTCCTTTGAAAAGTGATAGTATCAGTACGACTTCCTCGTACAGAGTAAACCACAACCCCTCCGGAGAGGTAGCATACCCATGTAGCAAACATCATGCAAGTACGGAATTCAAAGAGAATATATGTTCACATGCAAGGCCACGATTTTGAAACACACAACCACATCTCATTTAACAGTACGAGCTAGATCAAAATCTCTATCAAAGGTATTTAAGGCATGCTTACCATTCATAATCAATTTAACTTACCAACAACCATACATTATGGCCCAATAGGAAGAGTTAGTGATATTCCGAGAAATCTCACCAAGGTCAAGTCATTCCTATTCCGAATATTATAGAATTATTATGGTGGGTATCTAATCCGGTTATAAAATTCATAGCAATTCTCAAGTGGAATACAATCCCATATCCATGACAAAGATCGTCAAGGAGGGTGGTTCCAAAATAAATCACTCGATTCCAGGGCAAAGCTCGCCAAGGAAGCCACACGACATAACAATCACCCATAGTAAACCTTAGAACTCAAGACCTTAAGTACGCGTACTCCCTATAGGGTGTATGGAATACCTATAGAGCAGAAGTGAGCCCCTTGACCCGATGGCCCAAAACTATGCACTCGGCGGCCAAGTCCGAGGCATGAGATTCCTTTCCAACTCGAGTCTTTCTCTTTAAGTAATTATTATCTTATGAAATTTCGGGTTATTATTTCTTTTTGAATGTCGAGATTCACATCATTCAACTTAGTCAACCACCAATAAACAACATCACATCCAAGACCACAAGGTCACAACCATTCCAAGCCAACACGGCCTAGGGTTAGGCATTATGCCATAGCCCGATTAATTTTTCGATTCAAAGTTCAAACCAATTATCCAATTATTCCCAACATTTATTTTAAGGCCAACACTTAATTTAATTAATCCATTTATCCACTTTGAAATAACTTTTTGCCTTACTGAGTTTACTTACATAAGCTATTTGTCATGAAACGCTAGCATAAAATAATTATTGATATTTTACATCCGACAATCTCTTCGGTACTACAAAGGACCATATTATCCCTAACCATTTATCATACATAGTACATGTAAACACTATTAGCATGCATTTCCAATATTTCATAGGCTCATACAATTTTCACAAACAAATCTCAACACAATCATGGTATATAAAATTACATTTTACCTTAAACATATCCTTCTCATTATACTAGCATAAAACCAAGTTCGTTACCATTAGCGTACACTTTTTCACATTTAAGAATATCACTTTGGCATATAAAAAGATTACATGGTAACACATATTAATTTACACTTCATTATATTCATGTATGAATGAACTACAACATGCTCCCATATAAACTACATTTTACCTTAGACATATTCATCTCATTTTACTATCATAATTCAAGTTCGTTATCATTATCATATACTTCGTCAAATATTTAGAATATCACTTAGGCACATGAAAAGATTGAATGATAACAAATGTTAATTTACACATCATGGTATTCATGTAGAAAAGAAATACATCATACTCCCATTTCCCACAAACATATAATAATTTGATATATGCATTCTATCATGATTTAATCCTAGCAACTAGCTTATCATTTTCACATAAAAATTCTACCGTCTTCGGGTTAGTTGGGTTTACCTTGAGTTTCCTCCAAAAAAAAATACTCTAAGCGAGGTCGAGGTTACCTAGAAGTGAAAACACCATCCAAACTACAAGCATTAATATTTATGCAAAATAAAATAATTGAAATGCAACCTACGCAAACTAATACTTGAAAATTATTATGAAGAATAAACGAGGCAGCCAGTGCATGAATTTAAGCACCAAACTTACCAAGGATAGAGTGCTTACTTGGGGAAGGAAAATGGATGCTTGGAGAAGGTAGAACACAAGGTAAAAGCTGGAAGAATTTTGAAACTAAATTCGGTGGAGGGGAGAGGGGAGTTTTGGGGCTGCACTTACCTTTGTTTTCTTACTAGAATTAAGGGAAGGGAAGAGGGGCTGCAAGGAGCAACTTAGAGGGCTTAAAGGGAGGGGGAAAGGGGTGATATCTGTAGGTTGGGACACAAATAAAAGGTGGAGAAAAATGGGGAGAAAAGGGGCTGCTACAAGGGTGAGTGGGGAAAGGTGCTGCAGGTTGGTTTATTTTTAGGGGGGAGAGTTTCGAACCAGGGAGGCGGGGAAGGGCTGGTTTCAAGCATGGGAAAAGAGGAAAAAGAAGGGATAGGTGGCTGGAATAAAGGGATAGGGGTGCAGGTTGAGAGGGGAGGGAGATACAAGTTGTATCTCGCAAGAAGGGCTGGGTGACATGGGGTTTTGGGGCTGCACAAGGCTAGGTGATGTGAAGGCTAGGGGTGGTCTGATTTGCTAGGATTTTTTTGCAGGGAAGGAGGGCATGGGAAAAGAGGAAAAATAGGTGGGTAGATGGAGGAAGGATAGGGTAGGGCTGCAGGTTGAGAAGGGGAGGATGAGGATGCAAGTTTAGAAGGTGGAAGGTTGAGTGTTGAAGGTAGGCTGCAGGTTGGGTGATGTGAGGGATGATGGTTGAGTGATGGCTGCCAAAATTTGCAGGCTTGGGTGGCGTGAGAGAGGGTGAGGTTTTAGGGAGGAGGGGGATGCGTTTGGGGAAGAGGAAAGGCTGCAAAGGAGGGGGATAGGGCTGGGTGGAAAAGACTTATGCATGGGAAGGGAGGAAGGTGACGGGTGCATGGTTTGGGGGATGCAGGTCGTGCGACCTGCTGGGGGTGGTTTGGGCTGGGTTTAGGTGGGGAAGAAGGTGGGAAAAAGGTGCAGGTTGATTAGAGAAAAGATTAGGAAGAAAATAAAAAAAAAACTCCTAAGGTAGTAGCTAACAAGAAGGTTATTAGGAAAAAGAATTACCACCTAAACAAGACTTAATCTCCTCCAAAAAGAAATAATGATACTATTATTATTATGACCAATATTATTAATATTATTATCATTATTTTATCACTTCCCCCATTTTATTACGTTTGCCATTATTTCCAACATTGTTATTATTCTTACCATCCCCTTCTACTTTAATTACTCACCTCTTATGATCGGTATTATTACGACATCAATTTTTTTTCTTCCTCTACTCTTTCTTGCACTTAGCCCGAGTTATTCTCATAACTCAAATTATTTATGGAACCACTTGAGAAAACAAGGCGATCGATAAAAACAACATTAATAAAAAAAATAATAATAATCTTATGGTTCACTTTGCCTACTAATCACGTTTTAAGTCTTGCATGTCTAAAATAAGGGTTAATTAATACGTGGTATTACAATATCTCAACCTTTCCTTAGGAAAATATTTAAAAGAAGGTAAAAACCTAAAACCTTAATCCTTCCTTATTTAAAAGAAGTAAGGCAAATATAAGGCTAAGATTAGGAGAAGAGAGAAAGGTGAAAGAAAATCTACCAATGGAGGGAAAAAACCTTTGTTTTCTATTAGGAGTAGAAGAGAGAGAAAATGGGTGAAATGCCCAAAACTTATCAAAATAATTAATAGGAAGAGATAAATTGAAAAAGTGTTGAAAGCAAGGGTTCAAATGAATCCTAAAGGAGGCGATGGTCAACATATCAAAAGAAAGAGGTAGTTAACTTTGGTTGATTGTGGAGAACTAATATATAAGAAGGTAAATGATGGGAGTGAGGGAGGTAAAGTGAAATTAGATAGATGGAAGGGGTAGGTAAGTTAGGGGGGAGGGTACTATATGGCATAAACACAACCATGGCTACCACAGGAGAGAGAAAAGTGAATAAGAGGGAGAGAAGTTGAGAAAGGACTTCAAAAGTAGTATTAAGAAGTTTTTAGCTGAATAAAATCATAGAATGATATAAATAACACAAGAATAATCTCAAAGCACTAAAATATTCTTATTAGCACAAATATACTCTAAATAAAAGTTTACACAAGCATTGAGACAGAAATGAAAACTAAAATAAAAAAGGATATGAAATCAAAGAAATTAGTTGATTTGTTTTGGCAACCTATTGAACGATTATCCTACAAATTGAAATACTAGTTTCTTGTTGTATTAGTCAATAAGTTTTGGAAACCAATCGGATACCTTGTATCAGAATAAATTAACTCTAAATTAAGTTTCTTATCTTCCTTCTTTATTTTCCTTTTTTATATTTTCTTTCTTTTCTGTTTTCTTTTTCATCCTCTTATCCTTTTTCTTTCTTCCTTGTGCCCTAGTCCAACTTTCCTTTATTTCCTCCATAACATGCTTTATCATGCCCAAACCAACCTCCTCTTCCTTTCTCTCTTCTTTCTTTAGCCATCCCAATCCACCTACTTTTCTATTTATTCTTCCCCAACTAGCTTAGCCCAACCCTCCTTATTTCTTTCCTTCTTTTTCTGCCTATTTGAGCTAAGAACGCTAAAACTCCCTGCATCACCCCCTTCTACATGTCCTTCCCTATACTAATCCAACATCCCATGCACACCTACTAACCCTTTCTTCACCTTCTAGGTAAACCAAACATGCACACTCCCTCCTCGCATGTGTTCCTTTCCATTCTTGGCTCCTACACAAGCTCTCTATCCTACCTATAATGGCCAAGCCTATGCACCCCCTTTCCTTTTCTAGCCCTATATGCCTCCCCTTAAATGATTCTCCCTTTCTGATTCTACACCTAACACAAACCAATTTCCTTACCATCCTCTACCAACCAACCACACCTCCCTCATTGACCAAATCTTTCTTCCCCAACATCTAGTATATACACACACAACCATAATCTCCTATATTTTTTCCCGATAACCTAGAACCTTTCTCTCTCTTTCTTCATCATGCTCCTTACCATTTCCATCCCCTTTGCATCCCACAACTCTTCGAACCCCATGTCACCACACCACCAATTGCCTATTGATCTTGCCTTCACCTCCTTACAATGTTTTCCTTCCCTACCACCACCTACTAGTACTCACACATAACACCATAGCCTTCCTTAACCATCCAGCCCCTCTTCACTTTCTCAACAAAAACAAAACTTCCACCACCACCATTCTTCTTCTTCCTTTTTTCTTCCATTCTTTCTCCTTCTCTCCTTTACCTCTGGTTTCCTTTTCCTCCCCCCACTGAAGCCAATGCACCACCACTCTCATTGACTTCTCCTTTGATTTTCTCTATCATATCTCATTTCCATGCCAAACCTCCACCCCTACAACCTGCACAATCAAGCCACAACCACACCACCTCCTAACTACCTCCACTTTATATCCCACATAACATACTCTCATCATTTCCTTCACTTCTCGTCACCAAAGCCATTGCTAAGAAGCCAGCAACTAATTTCTATAGCTTTAGCTGCTAGTAGCTCCACCATTATTCCAACCACTAACCATCTTTGTTTTCACCTCCACCCAACCATCTAGTCATGTAATATCCCAAAATTTTAAAACCTATAATTTAATAGATAAACCGTATTTGAAATAAATTTAACATTTGAATTTATTTAATTTAATTATTTTATAGATTTTCGAGTATATAAAAATGGATATGAATATTTAATAAATTAAAATAAATATTTTATTATTTTATCATACTCATTTTATTTAAATAACTTTCCAAACCAATATTTTACTAAAATTATCCTTTCTAAGCCAATATATTGAATTATACTAAATTAAATTATAAAAAAAAATTATCTATCAAAAATATTAAATATTACTATTTCAAAAATTATTTTAATTTTATTTTCTCAACTTTTCGATTTTCCTATTTCTTTTTTCATTTTCTTTGTCCTTTTTCTTCGTTTTTGTTTTCCTCCTTTTTCATTTCTTCTTTTCTTCTTCTTTGGGCCCCGAATCTACTCTCTTTCCCCCTCCCCTCGTGCTTGGCCACTAGCCTATCTCTTCTTATTTCTCCCACATGACGCCCCATCCCATATCCCGCTTTCTTTCTTCTTTTTTTCCTTTCTTCTCCCTTTTGTTGCGCCAGCCCAATACCCCTCTTTTATTTCCCTCTCCCTCAGGCAACAAAAGCTGGCCCACTCCTATTTCTTTCTCCCCGCCTGGCCGTCCTGCCTCTGCTTTCTTTCCCTTCTCCTTCTTCTTCTCCTCTTCTTTGACCTTTAACCACCATTGCATGCTAAGGCTGGCCAGCTTGCAACTCCTCCCTACCACCTACCTCCAACTATAGCTTTACTCTCTCCCTCTATCTCTCCCCATCCCTTTCCTTTTATTTTTGAACCAAACACAGCCTCCAACCCCATCCCCTCAAGCCTATCTTTTTTCCCTTCCCTTCCTCTTCTCCCTGCCACCATAGGTCATGCGCTTGCCGCCCCTACTCCTCCACCTAACACACCCATGCTTGCATTCTCTCCCTCTTATTTTCTCCTTTTTTCATCATTTCCACCCTGCTCGAGCCACACTTGTCACTACAAATCCCCCATGTTTCTCCCCTTTTATCCTTCTATCCTCCTCTCCTTTTTTTACTTTGCCACCGCCAACTGCCATTGCTACCTCAAAACTAACAACCACATCAACCTCCTTCCACCCCCTAATACCTCCTTACACCACCATGACATCACCACATGCCCCTATATCCCCCCTCCTACTCCTTTATTTTTCTTTCCCCTCTTCTTGGCCACCATACTACTCCACCACCGTTGGCCTCCATTTTTCCTCTTCTATTGTCTCCAAAGCCACTAATCTGCTCCCCAACACCTCTGCTACCACCCTACATCCTCCATTTGGTCCAAAATCCCCTAGTAGCCCCTCATTTCTCCTCTTCCTTTCCCTTCCTCATTCTCGTCCGCCACCCTTGCACCAAATTCTCATAGTCTGTAGTTGTTGCTTCTGCTGCCCTAGGCTACCGATCATCCACCCTCAACCACCACCTACACCTCTACTCCCTCCCTACACTCAACCACAATCCTAAATCCCCTCCACCTACTCTCCACCTCCCCTCAATACCCCAACCCAAACCAACCTCTCCTTTCTCTCCACTTCTCCCCTTCGATCCCTTCCCCTTAAAATTTCATGCAACGTGAGCCTTACCTTCCATTTTAAGCATGTTGGTTTAATTTTTTAGGTATAATAATGGTTGAAATTAGTATGTATATAATTAGGTTTTGATAAATGTTTACTCTTTTGGTTTTTCTACATCTAATATGATAAGTACTAATATTATTTTAGGTTTTTATTTTACTAAGCAAAGCTTAAACCTTTAATTAGGGTGCTAGTAAGGTTTGATTATTGGAGAAAATAAGGTAACCATTATACCCTACTAAAATTTGTGGAAATACCTATGCTAGCACATTGAGGTTTTTAGTATATTTATATGCATGATATATGTTGTTAAAAGCATGATAGTTTGTGTGCAATGTGTGGAAATAATGCATAAGTGAAGGAGCCTTCTTATTAATGACAATGTTAAATACATAAGTATTGTATGATATGCTAATATGGCCATTTGTTGCACAGATTATACT
Organism: Tamarix austromongolica; assembly: GCA_039764185.1. Taxonomy (NCBI): domain Eukaryota; kingdom Viridiplantae; phylum Streptophyta; class Magnoliopsida; order Caryophyllales; family Tamaricaceae; genus Tamarix; species Tamarix austromongolica. The sequence goes on from CM077809.1 coordinate 127,428,073, forward strand.
CATGTAAGGCCTAGGGGCATTTTAATAAATTCTTATATGTAAAACCATGGCCTAAAAAGGTATGTGTGGTAGGAGCTAATATATATTAATGATAAATAATAATAATTGATGGTGTTAGATGATGTGTATGGAGCATATATACTATTATTTTATGTAGAGAGGGTATTTTTGTAAAAGTGGTATAATAAGGGTGAAATGGTAAATGGATAAGTAAGGAGGGAAAATTAGTAATTTTTCAAGGAAAGGGGGTATATCATGGTAATTTAATCAAGGAGAAATATATTTTGGTAATTCGGTATAAAAAAGGGTATTATGGTAATTTCATAAAATAAAGGGGTAATTTAGTAATTTAATGAAGGAGAAGGGTATTCTGGTAATTTGGTATAAAGGAAAGGGTATTACGATAATTTTGTAAAGCAAAGGGGTAACATAATAATCTAATAAATGAGAAGGGTACTTTTAATTTTGTAAAGTTAAGGGGTAACTTGATAATTAATAATTAAGAAGGGTAATTTGATAATTTAGCATAATAGAGAGGGTATTATGCTAATTTTATAAAGGATAAAATGGTAAATATAATAACTAAGAAGGGTATTTTGGTAATTGAGCATAATAGAAATTGATGTAACAACAAATACCCAAAATTGGCTTTTATAATTATAGAACCAATTATTCTTCATTTGGAAAGTGTTTCCTAAAAATTTGAAGACCAACGAATGGTTACGTTGCTTGAAATGTAACAAATAAGCAATTCAATGTCTATGTCCATGTGCATGGCATGCATGACATGCAAAGGGGAGTAACCACATGCATGAGGTGGATGTTGGTAGGATTTTTGAGCACTATTAAGTTATTGAAATCATTAATTAATTAATTAATTAAGTAAAAGAGTAAAGTTTGCATAAATTTAGCATAAAAGTAGCATAATATCTTTTAGCTTGGAATCTTTTGGAATGTGCTTTATCTACTAGTAGAATGGTTAAATTATTCATAAATGTCGAGCATATGGCATGTATTATGATAATTCAATAAATAATTGAAGTTGAAGGTTAACATTGATTGAATTCTGTGTAAGTTCAAGCGAACTGAATATGTGTGATCGGTTTGGCTTGAAAGTTTTAATCTCTTTGTTCGTATGAATTAGAGATTAATCCATATATTTTCTGCCAATATTAATCCATATTTTTCTACCCTAGTTACCATCAAAATCCTAATCTAATTTGTGGTTAAACCAAACCCTAAATCCGTATACAAAACCGAGCCCTAAACTATTCATTTAAAATCCTAACAAAACACCACCTTATTTCCTCTTTTTTAACCAAAAAATTATCCAAGAATTCATAAAAAATAAAAAAAAAGAGGACTGCATGATTAAGGCTTGTTTGGAAGAGTATTGATCAGTTGATAAAAAAAGGAATGGAGAATCAAGGCAAAGACTTGAGATATTTTCTTAATATCTTGATGGACAAAGTTAAGGAGGTCAAATTGTAGGTGAGAAGAATAGAATCTTTCCATGCCCATGAGTCCCATGTGCAGCCACAAAACCAAAGGGAACAAGTAGAGGAAGGGCACAAGAGAAGAGCACAAATTTGGTGGAAGAAGAAGAAGAGAGTGTGTGAAATTAGATAAGGGCACATGACACTTCGAAGACAACTTATGATGATGTGGAAAACGGAATTCACTTTAATCTTCCCGACTTTGAAGTTAGTCTGGACTCAAAGTATTTTCTTGAATGGTCATAAATCGTTGAGTCAATTTTTGAGTATAAGGAAATTGATGATGAGAAACAGTGCCAGATAGTGATATTAAAGCTTAAAACGTTTGATAGAGTGTGGTACGATAATTTAAAAAGGATAAAGGAGAAAGAAGGAAAATTGAGGATTACATCATGAGAAAAATTAAAGAAGCATTTGAAGAAGAAGTTTGTGCCTTGGGAATATAGGCAAGAAAATTTTACTAAAATGACTATGTTAAGGTAAGGGTTACTTGGAGTTGAAGAATACATTTGGGAGTTTGAAAGGCTAGCTCTAGTATGTGATGTCCAAGAATGAGAAGAACAAAGGTGTGAACGATTCATCAACGGTTTAAATATATATGTTTGGGAGAAGGTAGAGGTGTACCCATATGAAGTTTTTGAAGACCTAGCCAAGTTAGCCATCAAGTTCCAAAAAAGTTAAGGACTAAGCCACCAAGCAAGTCAACCAATGCTCTCTATGTTTTCACTTTCAAGGGTGTGTCAAAGCCACTAATTTCTCATTCCACAAGTCAAGACCATACAAGGAAGTTCAATCGAGAAGAAAAGGGCAAAGATAAAGTGGTTGATAAGGTGAATAAGCAATGTTTCAAGTGTCAAGGGTATGGCCACTTTGCGTTGGATTGTCCAAACCAAAGGGCGTTAACTTTGAAAGAGATAGCAAATATGAAGGCCTGTGAAGAGAATGAAGACCTACAAGGGGAGAGTGATATATTGGAGGATGATTTAGAAGAAGGCCAAGTGGATTGCTGTGTGTTACAAAGGGTGCTTCATGTACAACCACAACCTTTACTTACTCGATAAGAAAATATTTTCAAGGTCAAATGTGTAATTAGTGATAAAGATTGTGAATTCATCATTGATAGCGAGTTATGCACTAATGTTCCTAGTGAAAAGATGGTGAAAAATTTTGTTTTGGAGACCAAGGGTCATCCAAGACCATATTCACTCTAATATCTCAATAAAGATAAAGGCATAAAGGTAACCAAACAAACCCTTATCACTTTTAAAATTGGAAATTATTTTGATGATGTTTTATGCAATATTTTGCCTATGGATGCTTGTCACATTTTATTAGGGAGGTAGTGACAATTTATTAGGAAGGTTATGTATGAAGAGGTCTGTAATGATGATGTGGTATATAAGGGCAAAAAGAAGTTTAGGCTCATATCTAATCTAGTTGGGGAGGATTGAGTTTTGAGGATTTAAAAAAGGGAGGATGTTGAGTGTAGGAATAAAAAAAAGAAGAGTGGCATGGATATGTTGATCCTTAAGGATATGATATGAATGAAGCCATATGAGATGAGAAGATATCCCGTGCCTTAGTTCTAAAAGAGGTCTAACAAGGGGATAATGCTAATAAGGATCCGAAACTACCATAAGTGTTGAAAGAACATGCCGATGTGTTTGTGGAAGAGTTGCCTATTGGGTTACCTCCTTTGGAAGGTATTGAGCATGCTATTTATCTAATGTCAAGAGTTCCATTACCAAACAAGCCAGCATTTTGATGGAATCCAAAGGAGGCTAAGGAGCTATAGAAATAAGGGCAAGAGTTGTTAGACCGAGGCTATATTCAGGAGAGTATGAGTCCATGCAGTGTTCAAGCTTTGTTATTACCTTAGAAGGATGGTACTTGGAAGATGTGTATTGATTCGAGAGCCATCAACAATATCACAATCAAGTATAGATATCTGATGATAATATTGGATGATATGTTAGATGAGTTACATGGTATAAAGGTGTTCTCAAATAATGATCTTAGAAGAAGCTACCATTGCACCAAGTTCTTTCATAAGGTTTATGATGGAGGTACTTAGACCATTCTTTGGGGTCTTTGTTGCTATTTACCTCGATGATATCTTGGTATATAGCAAGAACATGTTCAAAGTTTCCATGGGTTGGCCTCATTCTATAGGAGGTTCATCAAAGAATTCTCTACCATTTCAGTACCTTTTACATAGTTGATGAAAAAAATAGAGTTCTATTGGAATGATCAAGAAACAAGGGCTTTTGATGATTTGAAGACAACAAGTTCTATTCTGTTTGAGATAGTATATGGTACTAATCTATATGTGTCGATGGATAAGGTATCATTGAAGAAGGGTGAACTGAAGAGCTATGATATGTAAGAGAGAGTGGATTTCATTCAAAAAATGCATCAATAAGTCAAGCACAATATTGAGAAGGTAAATGAAGTTTACAAGACGAGAAAACAAGAATAGAAGCCAATATGTTTTCAATCAAGAGATTTGGTATGGTTACACTTGAGGAAGAAAATATTTTCTAATCAAGGATGGTCCTTTCAAAGTACTTTGAAAATTTGGAGAGAGTGCTTATAATCTCTATTTCCCGGATTCATATGTCGGGGTGTCAAGGACATTCAATGCTAGAGATATTAGCCTTTACTATGGAGATGCAAATTTGAAGTCAAATTTAAATTAACACGAGGAGAATGATGTAAAAGAAAACACCAAAGAACCGACTTTCACAATTATGGTACAAATTATTCTTCATTTGGAAAGTGTTTCCTACAAATTTGAAGACCAACAGATTGTTACGTTGCTCAAAATGCAACAAACAAGCAATTAAATGTCAACATCCATTTGAATGGCATGTAAGGAGGGAGTAACCACGTGCAATAGGAGGAGGTTGGAAGGATTTACAAGCAATTTTAAGCTATTTATATAATTTATTGATTAATTAATAAAGTATGAGAATAAAGCTAGCATAAAGTTACCATAAAAGTAACATAATATATTTTAGTTCAGAATCTTTTGAAATCTGCTTTAGCTAGTAGAAGAATGGTTAAATTATTCATAAATTTCGAGCATGTGGCATGTATAATGATAATTGAATGAAGAATTGACGTTAAAGATTAACATTGATTGAATTTTGTGTGAGTTCAAGCTCAAGCAAATTGAATCTATGTAAATAGTTTGGCTTGAAAGTTTTAATCTCTTCGTCTGTGTAAATTAGAGATTAATCAATCTCTTTTCTACTAATATTAATCCATACTTTCCTGCCCTAATTTCCATCAAATGCCTACTCTAATTCGTGGTTAAACCAAACCCTAAATCAATATACAAAACCAAAGCCCTAGAACATTCATTCAAAACCCTAACAATCCATACCAACCAAACATGACCTTATTTCCTCTTCTTTAAACCAAACCCTAATCCTAACCCTAAATCATGACTCTAATGATCATCCAAACCCTAAAATTTGAAACCTCATCATCATCATCTCGTTATATTTGAATCACATTCATCATAATTTCATCACCATCAATGAATAATGGTCATCCAAACCCTAAAATTTGAAACCTCATCATCATCATCTCATTATATTTGAATCACATTCATCATAAATTCATCACCATCAATGAGTTACCATCATCATTTTTCTACCATAATTTGAACCACCACCAACTTATTTGCATCACTTTTGACACTTTATTCTTTAAACTCACCATCACCGAGCCTTTATAATCTCATCCAAACTCCATTTGAACCATTAGATCCACATAATTGAAGAATATACCCTCCCACACACATTAGAAAGCGTTTTATGGTATATTTATAAAGTAAAAGGGTAAAATGGTAATTATAATAATTAAGAGGGTAATTTTGTAAGTTAGCATAAAAGAAAATGCAAGTTGATAACCTTGTAAATTAAAGGAGTAAAATGGTAAATTAACAAAGGAGAAGGGTAATTTGGTAATTTGGCATAGAAAAAGGGGAAAATGGTAATTATAATAATAAAGAAGGGCAATTTTGGTAATTTAGCCAACCAAAAGGGTGATTCGATACGTTTAATAAGTATAGAGGAGTAAATATAATGCTTTGGTAATTATGTAACATAAAGTGTAATAAGGTAATTTAGCAAATGAAAAGGGGTGACTTGGTAAATTTATAAGTAACGGGTATTTTAGTAATTTTACAAAGTTGATAGGGGTAAATCAGTAACTTGTGTGTTTATATGTCAATAGATAAAATAAGTTTCATTATAAAAGACAAGTAATAGTGAATAATAAGAGAAGGGTATTTGATAAGTCAGTGGATATTGCCAATGAAGATCACGAAAGTATGGCATAACCTAGGGTTGGATAGATAATTAATGGTTTGAGGTATTGTTTATCTCATAATTATGCAAGAGGTGTCTGGTTTGTAAGTATACATGGAAATGTGTGTTGGATATGTTAAAGCACATGTTAGGATTTTGCTCTATGCTATGATCCTTGACATAGAATGCTTGATTTTATAGTCTAGTAAATCTTTGTGTCTCTTGATTTGTGACCTTTTTCCTTCCTTCGAATTAAATAAATGGACATGTTGAATAAGACATGAATAATTTACTAATTACATAAATTAAAAGATTATTGAGCTAGGCCCAAACTAATCCACTGATATAATAGTGGCTCGGTATAGGGTGCCCTAGAGATAGATCCACCAATAAATAATAGTTTTCAAGTGTATATTACCATTTATGTTTCTTATCAAATGGATATAATAGTGGGGGATCGCGAGCTCAATAAACCAAACATTCGATATTAATAAATTATGGCAAGACAATAATCACTTATAGTGGAACACTAATTGCGTCGGGACCAGACTGATCCACCAACGATTAATAGTGGTTAGGTGTGTGTTGCCCTGTATGTTTCCAGTCCACCAGCTATAATAGTGGGGTTCCCACATTCACATGGATATGATTCAAGAGATGATGTTTCAATAATGATATTTGTTAATGGCTTGAGACCAAAGTTACTATCATCCTTATGGTATATTGTTAATATAATTTCAGCCTTGGTGCATGTCTCTCTCAGCATATAATATGCCTACTAAGTACATGGATGTTGTGTTATGTATTTCTTATTGTAAGAGGTATTGCAATATGTATTAGTCCATATGTCATCGTTGTATATAGTTTATGTATTATATATTGCTTGCGAGCCTGCCTTTCGGTTTAGTTTAAAGGGTTACTCAATCCCATATTACTAAAAGGTTCCATTTGTGGGCCCCTGCCTATTCAATAGGTAGTGTCCTTTACAAGTCTACTTTAGGTGCTATTCAAGTGGGTATCAGGTAAGAGTGTAAAGATTATTCGAGAACAATTCAGGGTTTTCTCTTTTACCTTTTTTTCTTTTGTTAAAATCTTCTTTGTTATTATAACCACTAATAGTGGGTTTTATTCTTATAAAGAGTTTATATTTTTATCTTTTAGCCTTCGCACTTGGTATTGGAATGGTAGGAGGAAGCTGATTTAGTACTAAGTGTGGTGGTAACATCCTTGAAATTTAAGATTTTTGCATCCACTAATGTTTAATTAAAATGAAAATTTTTAATGGTAAATTTTGAGGTGTTACAAGTCCACTCCCTTGGAGTCCCCTTCTACCTTAGCCAACTCATGCTACATGCATAGTGTGAGTTTTAATTTTCATAAAATTTTACCCTCACTTTAATGTAAGGATAATTTTAGCAATTTACTATTGAATAAAAATTAAATAAATTATAATTTTGTTGATTAAGTATTAATTTAGTAATTATGGTACTAGTTTCAGGTATGAAAGTTTTATTATAGGAGCCTTATAGTTTTTAGTAGGTTACCAATAAAATTGTGCTTTTGTTGGAAATTATGTAATCTTTATACTATACTAAAATATTTAGTTATTGTATGATAGCACAATAGGTTTTTGATGTGTAAAACTTGTTAAGCATGTTTGTTACTTTGAAATTCCTATACTCTACTAAAATGTTTTGATGTTGTATAATAACACATTAGGTTTTTTAAATGTAAATTATAATAAGCATAATTTGTTGCAATATAAATATGTGGGTAAAATATTATGTGTATGAAGAAAGATTAACGCGGTTCTAATGTCAAGAAGCAATTTTGTATGATATGTACATGTAAGAATGCATTAAGCATTTTTACATATACATGTGGCATAATTATTATATTCATATGCCTTAGGGGCAATTTAGTCATTTAAACATATTATGATTGAATTAAAATGATTATTGGATTGGTCAGTAGTAGCCTTTGTGCCTACTTGTGGTTTGATAGTAGTCTTTGTGCCTACCCATGGTCAATACCAACATTTGTGCCAATCTATGGTTCGATAGCTACTTGTGTGCCTACTTGTGGTTTGATAGTAGCATTCGTGCCTACTTGTGTTTTGGTAGCAGCCTTCATGCCTACCTAATTTTATTATTATGCCTTTGAGCCTTACTTGTAGTATGATGGATTTTATTACTATTGTACCTTCTAGCCCTACCTATGATGTTTTGGATATTACTAGCTTTGATATTGAGAGATGGGATATATTGTGAGGGTTATGATTATGGTGTTGATACTGATTCTAATCATTGTTTTAGATAACATCTTTTTTATTCTTGGTTGGCAAATTTTATTATGTTATAAATGAAGAAGTATGAGCAATATGTTGTTTTGGTGATTATATTGTTTTTTTTTTGGTATTTAATATTGAGCTTTGTTAACACAAAAAATGGATGTTATGTATATAAAAAGTCAATTAATAATCAAATTGATCTCAAGGGAATCTATCAAATTGCTCTAAAAAATTCCTATACTTATGTTTCTTTTCACATAACTGAAATCTAGTAAAGAGACTCCTAATGATGTCCTTCAAAACTCCATCCCTATCATCTCGTCCCTTAATAATATGAGTCATTTGCTGAATATAAGCATCCCAAGTTGTACCATGACAATCAATACCAAGCCAATAAAAATTCATCTTCTACGAAACCTTAGCAAAATCACACAACATAAAAAGGTGATCCATAGATTCAATATCCCTAGCGCAAATCCCACAATCAATGGGAACTTTCATACGTCAACTGCTCAATTTATCTCTAGTTAGTAAGCCTTGATGACAAGCTATCCAACAAATGAAAGAGTAACGAGGCATACCGGCATTTTTCAAAATAAGAGAGCACAAATCCATGTAAGCTTTTCATATTAGTTTTGTAAAATGGATTAATTAGTACCATTGTAGTGGGTTTCATTTAGTCAATAGGCAGTAGCCTTTACAAGTTAGCTTTGAGATCAATTGAAGGTTATTATTTGAGTTAAGAGTATAGGGTTATGCGGTGTTTTATCTAGCATCTTTTGATCTGGATGATTCTGTACTCTTATATCTTTATATATTTCCTTTAACAAAAATTTTTTAACCACTAAAAGTTTGTTGTTATATTTGGAAATGTATTAATTTTCTTAGACACTCTATCTACTTTAATTTTATAATTATAATATTAATTTAAGTGGAGTAATGTTTTCACCTATATCACTTAGTATAAAAATGGTAGAAGAAACTAAAGTTGTACGAAGTGTCGTGCTAACACCCCGTGATTTATTATTTTAGCCTCTCTAATTAAAATTTTAAACAAATTTTCTTTTAGTCTATAAATTTTGAGGTGATGTAGTGTCAAGCATGATATATATGGTTCATGCCTTATTCTAGCTTCCTCATAGTAAAAATATGTGGGATTATATGTTTTTTAGGTCTCTATATGAACATGCTAAAATTCATGTGGATAGATTACAACTAGATTAGATAACAATTCAACTAATAGTTTTCTAAATTAAATAAAAATAGATATCTTATTAGAGGTGTGTCGTATTCCTCAAAAGCAAGTTTGAGATACTTTTTATTGTGTGTCAAATTTTTTTTTTGAAATGAAGAATTTTATACACTATCACTATTGTTGAGACAATATTGCAGGTGAATTTTTACTTATATTTGATTTTATACCATTATGTATTGAAAGATTATTGAGCATACTGGGTTTAAGTATATTAAATTGCCTTGAAAAGCATGAGTATCATCATAACATATTTTAGGAATCTTATCTATTATATCAGTTGCGTGTCTTAGGGGCATATCATGTGAGGTTTTATGACGTCGATATTGCATGTGAGTATGTTTGGGTGACAAAACTATTTATTTAGAATTAGGTGTGTTTAGTTAGTACTTTTGTGCTAAAAAATTATTTAAGAGATTGTAGAGTAAGTGATATAGATATTATAACACCTCCAAAATTCACTCCTGAAAAAAAAAATTATTTGAAAGAATAAAGTGGAAGCTAGAAGAGAATTTGGGATATGTTACCGCCACATCTAACACAAGATAGATATCCACCGTCTATCTCATGCTAGATGCAAGGCTAAAACCTGTCAAACAAAATTTCAAACATCTATGCCGTAAGGATAAACTCCTATAAGGAGATATCCACAGGCAGATCGCAAGTGAATCAATTCACTAAATAAAATCATCGCTGAATTGATCAGCGGAACCTGTGAAATAAATCCAAATTTTAAAAGCTTATTAGACTACGAGAAATTGAAAGTTAATTACTATACCCTTGATATTTTAAATACAACACTTGAAACTTCCAGACATAATTACAGTTAAACCAGACAATTCTCGATGGATCAAATTCCGGATTGCCTATTCTCTTAAGTTAAGCCTTCCACCCAAATACAATATTCAAACTCAAACCTGCACAAGAGGTCTGCTCCCCACCATCAATGGATCATCACAAGACCCATTTAATCAAGGTAGCATCAGCACGGGTCCAGTACTGAGTAAATCAAGACCACCCAACTCATGGAAGGAAATATGAAACATATAAGATGTGAAAGATTCTAACTTACAATTCTTATGCTCATTTATAAACGTATTACATACAATAAAACATAGGGTCACAAATTCATACTCATGAGTACATTACGAGGCATAACAACACATAAGATACAAGCGTACAAGAAATCACGATCACATGCTAAACAACACCAATCCAACAATCTGATAATAATCATTATTACATCCGATTTTATTTATTTATGATGAGTTCAGAGACCCCACTATTTTTAAACCGATGCAATGGTCTGAAGCACCTCTCGGGGACAACACACCCGAGCCACTCTTATCATCTGGTGGAACAGATCCTACACCTCTTAGGGAAAAACACTCCTTAGCCACTATTCTAAATTGGTGGAACGACTGGAAGCACCTCTCAGGGATAGGACACCTGAGCCACTATTATCGTCCGGTGGAACGGACCCTACACCTAGTCCTAACTCACGTAATCTTCCACTTTAAATAATTAGTGTCTTATTCATTGCTTAACTCATATCATATTCTTATTCACGTTGAGTATAGGGCCCCACTATTCTTAATCCGGTGGAACGAACTGAAGCACCTCTCAAGGACAAGTCACCTGAGCCACTATTATCGTCCGGTGGAACGGACTCTACACCTCTCAGGGCAAAACGCTCTTGGCCACTATTCTGAACCGGTGGAACGGCTTGAATCACCTCTCAGGGACAGGACACCAGAGCCACTATTATTGTCTAATGGAATGGACCCTACACCTTCACCCAACTCACGTGATCTTCCACTTTAAATAATTAGTATCTTATTCAGGGATTTTAACTGACCATAAATCAAGCCCACATGAATAATTCCATGACATAAGAATACAACATAAGGTATCAAATAGTTTCAAATCCATACTCCACCCTTCACACACTCAAATACATATCATATTCAATGTCATACTAACATGCATTGGCATTGAGACTATGAGTTCATACATGCATAAAATTACCACACAAAACATAGCATACGCTTGACATGATTAAATAATAGATAGGCATACTTATCACCTTCTACTCCGAGCAAACATATATCCAAATTCCATCATAAGTAAAGGTAAGTAATGACTTACCTAAATCCGAAGCTAGCTAAGCAAATCGAGAAAGAGGGAGAGCTATCGAAGGCTCAACAATCCACGAGAAAGTTTTCCTAGATCGACGATAGAAATCGGAACTACGTTAGAAACCATCTTATCGATCAATAATTCACATATTACAATTAAATCCATATAATAGGACACAAACAATATTTCTTGAAAAACGTGTCCAACAGTTATGACTCAAGAGCATAGCTCTATTAAGATTAAGATTAAATATAAATCAAAGCAGATTAATACACATATCACTTGGGACATTTCAAATTAATTTGGAAAGCCCAAGAAAGAATAATCGATTATAAGGTAATTTATCGAAGATAACTTATTCATTAGGTTTTATAACTAAATAGGTAAACCAACCATTTACAGAGAACCAAATCCAAATCGATTAGATTAAAACATAATTCAAATGATTTAAAACCCACAGACAGAAATCGATTAGATAAAAGGCGCATAGCAAAAATCAACTTTATAAAACCATCCCTGAAGATTAGGGTTTTTAATTCTAAAACTACGAATCGACCAAATCACTTCGATTACCTCAAATTGATAGTTTTAAAATACAATTAAACTAATTTTAGATAAATCTAGATAATCAATCTCAACCAAAATAATCTTCCGATTAACCAATTCAAGACGATCCATTTTCAAAATTAGGGTTTTAAAGCCCACGACACAAACTTAGGTAATTCAAATCAATTAATTCCAATTAAAGGTATTAGAATACAATTAGGATCATTTCAACTACTGCTATAAATTTAATTTTAGAAAAACAACTATACAAATAACCAATTTCATAATCCCACTTGAAATCTAGGGTTTTAGGCCCGAAAACGCAATTCGGTAAAATTCTATAAATTTAATCAAATTGATGTTTAGAAATGCAATTAAACACGTTTTTATAACATATCAAATAATCAATTGATCAAAACCTCTAAAAGAAATACCCAATTTAGTACAATTAGGGTTTTTGAGCCCGGAACGCAAATCCGATCAATTCTTGCTAAAATATATAAATTGACGGATCACAAATGTAATTAAATATATTCTAACATAAATTGTATAGTCAATTGAATAAAATTACCCGATTACATAATCCAATTTAGCCCCGCCAGAGTTTTGACCTAAAAATCCAATTCCAATTAATTACGCACAATTTTCCCAAATCAACACTTTTTATATGAAATTAAATACATTTCAAATGATATTGTAAAATCAATTGAGCAAAACGACTCAATTATGCGGTCGAATTTTATTACACATGAATTTTGACCTAGGAATTAAATTCCGATTAATTCTGCATAAATTTCTCAAATTGAAGGTTCCAACATGAAATTAGAAACATTTAAAAATATGTTGTATAATCATTTTATCCAAAATCACAAATTGGACGGATCCGAAAAATTTGGGCATAACCCGGCTTAAAATTCAATTTTCTAGAATTCCGACATAAACTATACAATTAACATATCCAAATCAATCTTACAACACATATACACATAATCAAACCATCAATTTAGCTTATCATAAGCTAATTCACATTCAATTAATCAAATCCTTATTAGGGTTTTTCCAAAATTTATACCAAACGAAAATCAACGAATCGGAGCAAAGGAAGGCTAGAGAAGCTTCGTCGGGGACTGGGAGTGGCTCGCCGGTGGTCGAGAGATGTCAGTATTGTCCGGGCAGTGGCGGTGCAACTTGCACGGTTGCTGCTGCTGTGCGGTGCTGCTAGTGGTGTGTAGCTACTTCGATGGCTCCTGTTGAGGTTGTTGCGTAGCTGCGGCATCGTCGGTGGTGGCATGTGGTAGCAGTGGTGGTAGCCAGCAGCCGACGGAGGAGGACCAGGGAGGAGGAGGTCGGCCGCTTTTTCTTGGCGCAGATGGCAGAGAGCAGATCGAGAATGGGAGAAGAGTAGAGAAAGGAAAAGAAGAGGGGGGTCGACAGGTTTGTGTTTGGCTCGTTTTTTTTATTACAAATACTCAAATAAAATAAAATACTAAAAGTTTAAAACTTATTATTGGGAGATTTTATCTAAAATTTAGTAAACAAAAATTATTTCGTATGGTTCCGAAAGGTTAAAATTAATAAAAAAAAACTATATAAAGAATTTTAGAAACATTTTCGGAAGAATTTATCAAGGAACGAAAAATTTATATTATTTACGAAAATATATTATAAGACCTCGAAAAAATTATTTAAAAGTATAGAATAAAATATTTAATTCCAATTCGAGTAAACCGAGACTAATTTAAATAATTTCCAAAATCGATTTTCCATAAATCAAAAAGCCTAAAACAGAAGAAAATTAATTTTGGAAAGAAATTTATAAATAATTTCCAAAAAACCTTGTTAATTTAAAACTTCCCAAAAATATTAACGATTACTGAAAACAAATAAATTGAAAGTCGAAAATATTTTCTACGGATAAAATTGTTCAAATAAATTTAAGTATTTAAATAGAAATTGCATAATTTAAATAATATATTTCGTTAACGAAATATAACTCCAAAATAAAGTCATAATTACACGACGAAGTTATAATAAAAAAAAATCTACAATATTAAAAATAAAAACACGAGAAAGAATGTGAATACATATTTTGAACCGAAAATCAAAATCATAAGAATATAATAAAATCATGGTCATGATCGAATTTATCTAGAATGGTTCGCAACGACAATGATTAATTAAATTCATTTATGAATTTGAAATCGTCGATAAATCCATAAAAGGAATCAAAATTAAAATAATTAAATATTTGCATCAAATTAAGTTAATAAAACCATTAGGCTTAATAAAATTAGATTTAAAAATACAGGGTATTACAGATATTGTTGGAGATTGAGTAGGAATAAGAGAATAGACTATCAGGTGTTTTGTTTTACATTCAAATTTTTTTTTAAATAGTGTTATTTGGATTTGTAACATTACATTAAACTTTCGTAGTCTTTTATGTTTCTTATTTTTTTAATTTTTTTCTTACCTAACCTTGCATCTATCATAGGTTAAGTGAATACATATGCCTTCCCTTGTAATAAATATGGTGGTAACATCACTAGATTCTATTTTTTTCCTTCTATATTATACTTTTGAAATAGAGTTTTAAAATTTGAAAACAAATGATGGTGTTACTGTTTAGGACTTTAGCTAAAGGAAAATTAGGTGGGTGAGAGTTAAAATAAGGGGAGGAAGGAAACGATAAAGGCTCAATAACTTAGAGAAAAGGAAAATAATATTACCCAATTCAAGACTATGAGAAAATGTAAAATGAGTAGGGAAAATAGGAAGATTAAGAAATGTGTAAGTATAAAATGAAGGGTAAAATCGTAACCACATTAAAAAGGAAGATCAAGAGGAGAGATAATAGAGAGAGAGAGAGAGAGAAGGGGGGAGATTGGTTTTGAGTGTGGAAAAGGTAGAGTGTGGAGGAAAGGTGTATGGTGGTGCAACAATTGGTAAGATTGGTTAAGATTTATAAGGGGATGGGATGATAATAAAGACTATGGTTGAAATTGAAATTAAAATTTCAAGAAGAGTTGGTTAGTTGGTGAGAACATATTTCACTAAGGGAGTCTTGTCATAGTGAATGATCATGTTGGATTTGAAGAACAAAAATTATATGGTGACTTGGCAGCTTTAGCTTGATATTTTTATTTCTTATAGATTCCCATATCCTTTTTCAAGGTAGTGATGGCATGCATAAGCCCAATCTCTTTCACTCTTGTGTGTAATGGTTCTCTGACACCACCTTTAAGTGGAATTATAACACCCCATCTTTTTGTGATTCTTTCAAATGAGAAATTATGGCATTTGTAGATGTTTTATTTTGAATTAGAACTATATTAGATTTTTGAGAAAAATTTGGATTTTCAAGAGCTTTGGAAATTTTATAACAAGAGTTCTAAGTGGACCAATCAAATAGTTCAATGAACTGATCAACTGGTTCTTCGTTCTAGCAAAATGACTTTGCTTGACAAAATCGATCAACTCGTCTATAGAATATTTGACTGGTAGGCCAGACCAAATTATTGGTTTGTTGAGGTGAGTACATTTTTGAAACCCAATATTTTGGTAAAATTCTTTATATAAGAATGGAACCTCAATAATCCCACTGCAAGTTGTTCTTAAAGATGCTTGTCCTTTCTTATCATACTTTTGGCCTAAAATTCTACCATAATTTGATCTAAGAGTTTGACTGGGACAATTAAGGAGGGAGGTAACCTCAACTTTTTCTTCTTCCACCTCTCTCCTCTACCCAATTTTGGAATCATTTCTTTAATTATAGACTTACTTCCCCTTATTTAGGAGATTCCTTCCGCAGTTATTCTTCATTTTCCCTCTTATGTCTGAAATTTCTTTGATAAATTGATATGCACCTCTCTAAAATTACCCTTTCAACTCTATAAGAGAGGCTAGGCTATCTTGGACAAAATATGCCCGTTTAACCTAAATTCTAATGCTAGGAATTGGGTTTTTAATCTACGCTTAACTACACTCATGATTATATCTATTTTTTGGCTATAAATAGCCTTAATTGTCCCTTCTATTCACCTTTCTGTAACCCACCAAGGTAGCCTAACTTCCTCGAACTGTGCGATCTTTCCCTTGAAATTTGAGGCTTCATTGGTTCCCTTTCACTCTTAGATCCTTTCTCTAGCTCCATCGTGTTTATCCTTAAGCAATGAAGGGTTAGATTTAGGAGGATGTTGAGTCACCTTTTTTAGAAGAAATCCCCTCTATTTTCTCTTATCTTAGTAATTCATTTTCTTCTGGTTATTTCAACTATAACTTATGAAAATATGCAATGAAATTATAGAGTATTGACTTTGTCTAAGGTTTTGAAAGTTGAGGATTTTTAAAGGTCTAGTTTTCTTAGTTGAGGAAATTTTTACTTGCACCAAGTAAATTATTCTTACTTCTGAAATTTTACTTAGTTAAGCATGGGTCTTATGAAATCTTTAAAGCTCTGATTATATATGTTGGTATGAGTATTTAGTTTTAGATTTGGTACTTGTGGATTAAGTTATAAATTTTGAGATGAATGCATGAATTTTAGGGAAAAGAAGGTTGGTTTGATTTATAGTGAAGCATGCATTTATTGTAAGGTGGAAAGTGTTAATGTAATGTTAGTCCATGGTTCAATTTGGTATGGTAGGTAATTTTGAGAATGATATGCATGAAAATTCTTGTTTGGTGTTTCTTGAAGGAAAACTAATTGGCTAGTTAGGTTAAACTAATCAACTAGCCCTCTAAGCATTCGATCGCCCAACCCAACCCAACCCATCAATCATTATGTATGTGGTGACCTTAGTCTTTTTCTTTCTTTAAACCCATCGAATAACTAGATAGAACTAATAGACTGGTCTATGACCAACCAACTGGTTTCGGCAAAATTGATTGACGAGTTTGAGGGAACCCTAGGTTTTAGTGAGACAAACCATTTAACTAGTTGGCCCAAAGATATTGACTTATTTGCCCAAACGATCAACTGGTTGGTACAACCAATCGATTGGTTTAGCAAGATTGCGTGATTTTCATTTCTTAGCTTAGATATGCTTGAAGATATTGCCTAACACTATTATATGACTAACTAAAGAGTAAAAAACATCTATTATCATAGATTAACAACAAAATGGGTTGATTAAATGAATCATGACTTATGATATACTAAACTCCAGCAAGTAGTTAATGGCTCAGAAAGAGAAATGAAATCCAAGAATTAGCTTGAATGAATTAATATAATGAATTTAGTTATTATTGAGTAAGCACTAATGTAAATCCCACTTATAGTTGGGAATTGTAAGGGCTAATATAGAATGAGCATTTTGATGTGTTGTTTGTATATTATATGGGCCTTAGGTGATCACATAACTATGATAATAATATACTAATCATATAAAGGGAACGATAATCAAGCTATATATATTTGTCTACGTTACCCGATCCTGGATTAGCTACCGGAGGTTAGTGCACTACTATAAACACGAGAAATAATAATGAGACATTAATAACAGTGGTTCAAAAACCATTGCTAAATGCGTAATAATTAATGCACGGGATTGTTTTGATAATGGTTATAGTTCAAAACCTCTATTAAAAACCCAAATCTAAAATTTACACGGTAGTTTAATAATGGTATATAGAAAAATGTTATTCAAAGATGTTTTAATAACAGTCCCTACAAGAACCGTTGTCAAAAGCCACACTAGTTTTAATAATGGATCCTACAAGAACCGTTATTAAAACCCCGTTCCGTCTTTTAGTTTGTTCAATTCTATTTTGTGCCAAAATTTTTAGACTTTGCACCTTCCCTCTCTTAATCTCCTTCTGTTGCAAACCCTCTCATCACTACACTCTACACCAGCACTCTGACACCTTTCAAGTCAGGGAAACCACCACTTGTTCTCTTTCGCACCGCCAACTCTCCTCTTCCTTGCAGCACCACACCTCTACCATTCTTGGCTTTGCATGTGTTGTCATTCTTCCACACCAAGCCAACACTTCTTCCTTCTTCCTCTGCCATGTTTGAAGGTGGTCACCGCTCTCCTCTTGCTTGCTGCTGGTTTTGTTGCTCGCCGCCACTCTTTTTACGTATGTTTTTTTCTTCCACTCATAGATTTTTCTCTTCTTACATATATATATATATAAATGCATGGATGTTGATACATGGTTGCATTGTTTGTTTTTGAAATATTGTAGTTTGTCATTCAAAAATGTATTGTTGAATATGTTGGTGAAAAATATTGTTTTTTATTGTTGAATTTTTAGTGTTACTATTATATATTAACAAATATATGTGTTGGTTGAGACCTTTACATATATATATATATACATTTTCATTAATAATTATAGGACACTATAAGATATAGGAAATGTCATATAATGAAATGAAAATATATTTTATATATGCACATCATTAAATGAAATTTTCAATTAAAGATGCATATGTAAATGATTCTTATTTGATGAGGATTAAATGGATATAGAAAATAAATAATATATAAAAGTAAATAATTAAATAGAGAGAAATAATTATGTATAATAATAATAATAATTTTTAATAATAATAACAAAATTAATATAGGATTTATTCTGGTTTAATTATAGTTAGTTAGGTTTAGCATAAGGGTTGATTGGGTTTAGGGTTAGTTTTTATTATAATTTATTAGGGTTAGGGTTAGGGTTTAGCGTTTATTATACTAAATATAAAAGTGAATAATTGACTAGAGATGAATAATTATGCATAATGATAATAATAATAATAATGATAATAATAATAATAATAATATAGGATTTATTAGAGTTTAATTATAGTAAGCTATGTTTAGGATTAGGGTCTTATGAGGTTTAGGGTCAGGTTTTTTTACATTTTATTAGGGTCAGGGGTAGGGTTTAGGTTTGGGTTTGGGTTAGGGTTATTGGTATAGGTTAGGGTTTATCGTTTACTATACTAAATATAAAAGTGAAAAATTAAACATAGAGGAATGATTGTATATAATAATAAAAATAATAATATAGGATTTATTAGGGTTTAATTATAGTTATCAATGCTTAGGATCATTATATTATGACATTTAGGGTTAGTTTTGATTATAATTTATTAGTGTTAGGGTTTGGGTTAGGGTTAGGGTTTAATATTTATTATACTGAATATAAAAGTGAAAAATTAAATAGAAAGGAATAATTGTGTATAATAAGAATAATAATACTAATAATAATATAGGATTCGTTAGTGTTTAGTTACAGGTAGCTAGGTGTAATACCCCCAAAATGTACTATTGAAAATTTCGTTTTAATAAAAAAAAAAGGTTTAACATAAGTAGGGTAACAAAACTGTAAATTTTGGGGATATTACTGCCACACTTAGTACTTGAAAGGTTCACTCCTACCGTTCGGGTACTAAGTACTAAGGCTGAAAATAATTAACACCAAACACAAGTAATTAATTAAAAAGGAAAATTCATGAAAGGAATCATTAATAACCATGCAGAAATTAGAGTGTGTTTTAAGAATTACAACCCAAGGAGTAAGTAACTAATGTTTTCCAAAAACAATAAACACCATGCGACATGACATAACAAGAGTAAAAAAAACACATGGTAAAATAAATGGAAAGATAGAGTCTAGCCGAGTCACTCTCGATCCCCAGGCAAATTCTAGGCTCATCTCTCAACCCCATCTGATGCCTCATTAGTGTCACAAGCATCAAAGACATTATCTCCTACCTACATAAACTCAGATGGGTCTTCTGCTCATGGGTATAAGAAGCACCCATGAAACGGGTGGTCAGTATGCTTCGTACTGAGTAAGGTAACCATGCACTAAGGCCAACACATAAGAGTACATAAAATAATCACGATAACATGACAGTATACAATCTCTCAAATAAATAAAGGCCAAGCTACAGTCTGAATAAACTGATTATTTAATCTTTGATTAGTACTCATTTCACACCATACTTTTATCAATCCATGAGAGTACGGGATTCCCACTATTATAGTCGGTGGATTGGTCACTTACAGGAAAGAACATAGTTGACCACTATTATATGCCTATGGATCGGTCTCTAGGGTAAAATGCTCCTGACCACTATTATGTCGGTCAATCAATCTGGCCCCAACTCCCATGGTGTTCCATAGTAAGTACTTAATATCTTTTATGTTTCTTATCAAACTTAGGGTTTGGTTTATTGAGCTCAGGATCCCCCACTATTATAGCTGGTGGATCGGTCACTTATATGGTACAACGCACCTAACCACGATTATATGCCAATGGATTAGTCTCTAGGGCACCCTGGTACCTCGCCACTATTATGCCGGTGGATTGGTCCAGGGCCGGCTTAATAATCTTCCACTTTACATGATTAATGTTTTATCGTATCTTATTCAAAAGTTCCACCCTAGACATGCATGACTAACTCCATCTACGCTCATCCTCCTAGGAGGGCCTGTTCCATATCTTGAGACTTTTGCACCTCCAAAATTGCCAACATCCTATTTTATTCCACTACTCACACAAGAGACCCAATTCCTAGGTGTGAGGGTTGAGGCCCACAATCGACACCACTAAGTCCATTCAGAGTCTTCGCTAGGGTTTTCTCTAGAAAACCCTAATTCGGGCCTATATGGCTCATCATCCTCTACCTCACACAAGAGAACTATTTTAACACCCCCACACATCACAACCCTTTGGTTCAACCTTTATCATTTCACATCACTCCCCCAAATACATGTGTGACCACGAAATCCTAGGTGGCAACACCAAACCCTAACTTACCATACCAACCCTAGTATCCTCCTTTCCTCAAGTCACCCTTCCATTTCTCACCTTCCACTCTTGCTTCCCATGATACTTATGCTTTCCCTACTCATAACAATCCCCTATTCTCAAATCATACTCCACTTTCCCTCATTCATTTTCCTTTTCCACCCTCTCAAATTAGGGTTTCCTCCCAAACCCTAGCTCGGTCTCTTATTCACTCTTATACTATCCTACGTACTAATTTTCACCCAAAGCCTCCAATCACCCAAAAAACTCTTTTATTACCTTCCTCACATATGAATTCAACTTTCCATATATAAATTTGACCCCCATGTGGAATTTATCCATCCCATACAAACCCTTAAAGTTTTTCATGCAAACCCTACAACGCTCGTACAAAACTTTAGTTTCTCCCATGCAAACCTAAGATTCTCTTGTATTAACCCTAGATTCTCCCATGAAAATTTCATCCACTTTATTTTATCTAAATTTCCCTTTTTATTTTTCTTCTCATAGGTCATGGGATATTTGGGTCAATCCCACATTCCTTGGTTAATTTGTTTCCCCTTGACCAACTTACTCCCCCTAAGTCCACCAACTATTTGATGATACTTTGATGTTTAGCTAGTTTGTTAAATATATAACTAAAGATTATGTCCTTATTTTAAATAGTATGATGTTGTTAGCTTTACATAGTTGGTTAAGATCTGGTAGAATATATTTATGATTTGTCTAGCTAGTTGAAGATCAGTTTACATATTCTATAATTTAGATCCTTTCAAAAACAACCTTGATGATAAGATTTAGTGGTTCACATTTGTAGGTATTGAGATCACATACCCTCCACTATATCTATGCCTGACGCCACATGCAGATCTACGAACTCATGTCATATGGTTATACAATGAGCTAGATTGGTTTTATGTGAGTGGCTAATCCTATCACCCCTTCCATTTTAGAACATATCATTTACTATTGACCCTACCTCAAATAGAGCCATGGGCATTAGCTACATCTACTTTTTTGCATTGGTTTGTCCACCACACTGATGCACTACACCCGATATTTATTGAGGGTTAGGTATTCACTAGAGGGTATAATAAGATATTGAGAGAGCTGATGGTCATTGATGATGAGTGGAGGTTTCATCATAGCATTCCACTGAATATCTACCCCGTTTACCCTAGAGTATCCATGAGTAGACTCTATAACGATGATGTTAGGGATCATTTGATATATCATGATGAGTGAACTTTCAAAGGTATAGTTATTAGTCGGGCTTGATGAGGCTACTAGGGATTTAGTTTTACGGTTATGAGTTTTTTTAGGTGTTTAGGATGTACCAAGCTTTAGATGTATATGGTGCTGCAATTGGTTTAATCCCATAATATGTATATATTTTGTAATTTTAACTAGTGTACAATGTTTTGCTATGTATGTATGTATGTATGTATGTATGTATATATATATACGAGATATTTCTAAGTATGAGAAGTTTTTGTATTAATATCTTTTCGGAGACATGTTAGCATGATTCCTGTGTATATATATATATATACACACACAAAATAGCATGATATATTTGAGATTAATTATTTCTAAGCATGAGCGATTTGTAAATAATTAAACTTATAATTCAATTGATTTGTAATAATTACTTTCGTGTGGGATACATCTAAATTGAAAAAATATAAATTGGAAATGTTTGTCTTCAAATCATCTATCTAGAGAATATAACGAAGGAGTGGATTTTTTCATCAATTTTATAGTTGAACATGCTCAAGACTCTAGTAGAATAGACTGTCCTTGTTTGAACTGTGCTTATATTCAATGTGTAAACACTAATGAATTAAGAGATCATTTTTTTGTGTATGAAATTGATATAAGTTACACTTGTTTGATATGGTAGAGGGAAACAGAGTATAAATATAATAATAACAATGTTAGTACGGACAATAGTGGATCATCATTTGAGAACTATGAGAGACATTCATCAGAGGAGAAGACTCAAAAGGTTGAGGAAAGTGTTTGAGAGTGTCCAAAAATGATTGAGAAGTCATTGAATGATTCGGAGAAACCAATTTACGGTGATTGTTAGACATTTACTTGATTATCTACTAATTTAAGGTTGTATAACTTAAAAGCATATAATAGATGGAGTGATAAGAGTTTCATGGAGTTATTGATACTCGTAAAGGATATGCTTCCTAATGATAATATTATACCCAATCATACTTATAAAGTGAAGAAGATTCTATCCTCTATAGGCATGAGTTATAAGAAGATACATGCATGCCTTAATGATTGTATTTTATATCGTAATGACAACACATCTTTGGATAGTTGTCCTAATCCTGAATGTAAAGCACCACAATACAAGAAGAACAAGGTATCCTCAAAGGGGTTATGGTATTTTCCTATAATACCAAGATTAAGACGTATGTTTAATTATATTAAAGATGCCAAGAACTTGAGAAGGCATGTTGATGAGAAGATAGATGAAGAACTTCTTAGAAATCCATCTGGCTCTCCATAATAGATGATGATTGATGGCTTGTTCCCTGAATTCGGTAAAGAATTAAGAAATGTGTGCCTTGTACTTTCTGCTGATGGAAAGAATCTGTACAATTAAGGCACCTACAGTTTATGGAAAGTGATTTTGTTTATGTACAATCTACCTCTGTGGCTATCTATGAGACACAAATATATGGCGCTGTCTTTACTCATTTCTGGGCTAAACCAACCTGGGAATGATATTGATGTTTATTTGGCACCTTTGATTGATGATTTGAAGTTCTTGTGGGACATGGGCATTGAAGTATTTGATGCATATAGTAAAGAAAATTACACTTTGAGGGCAATGTTATTCTATACTATAAATAATTTTTTGGCACATGGAAACCTGTTAGGTTATAATGTGAAAGGCCATTATGCATGTCTGATATGTGAGGATAATACTTCATTTTTTTAGCTAACACATGGCCAGAAGACTGTCTTCCTTGGGCATCATAGGTTTTTACAGAAGAATCATCATTATCATAGGCAAAGAAAAGCATTCAATGGCTTTCAAGAAAAAGGGTAGGCACTAATCCCGTTGATAGGTCAACAAGTGTGGCTGAAGATGAAACATTTGAGTGACAAGTTTGGGAAGAAGAATAAAGATAATCCTCCATCAATTGGGTGGAAGAAGATATTAATATTCTTTGACCTTCCTTATTGGGAATTTATGTACATGAGACATGCCCTTGATGTGATTTATATTGAGAAAAATATATGTGACAGTCTTGTTGGTACATTAATAAATGTTCCATGTAAGACTAAATATGGCATCAATGCTTGAAAGGATATGGAAGAAATGTTTATTAGATAGGAACTTACACCGTGAGACAATGGAAGAATAACATATTTACCACTGGCATGTCATACTCTTTCTAGAAAAGAGAAGATTTTCATTTTGCAAATTCTTTCACAGTGTCAAGGTTCTAAAAGGGTATTCTTCAACTGTCAGAAGGCTCGTGTTAATGAAAGAGTTGAAATTAATTAACATGAATCTCATATTTTGATGCAGCACTTGTTGCCGATAGCTATACATGGAATTTTGCTAAAGCATGTTCGAATTACTATCATGAGGTTGTGTTGGTTCTTTAACACTGTCTACTGTAAAGTCATACATCTTGATAGTTTGGATGCCTTGTGAAGTGGGATTGTGATTACTTTATGCTAGATTAAAATGTATTTTTCGCCCTCATTCTGACATCATGGTATATCTAACTATTCATTTAGTTTATGAGATAAAAAATGTTAGGACTTGTTCATGGGCACTGGATGTACCCCTTTGAATGGTTTATAAATTTGATAAAAGCTTATAAGAAGAATCAATATCAGCCAGAAGGATGTATTGTTGAGATTTTCCTTGTGGAAGAGGGAATTGAGTTTTGCATGAAATACTTGTCAAATGCTAAAGCTATTGGTATTCCCAAGTCTCAACATATAGGTAAAATCGAATGACATGGTACTAGGGGCAAACAACTTGGGTATGTAGACCCTGACATGTTCTGTAAAGCACATCTATATACATTCCACAATAGTGATGATGTTCAGCCGTATATTGAAAAATATATGATTTCTTTACGGATTGAAAATCCATCAAAGATTAAGAAATGGATAGTCGATAAACATAATATTTCCTTTATCGATTGGATAAGAGATCACATCATTCCACTCATTGGACATTCCACAACTTCAATTTTCGATACCCTGAATTGGTTGTCTCAAAAACCTCGTTATGATGTTTTTTTATATGCTAGGTATGTGATCAACGGTTACACTTTTTATACAAAAGAACAAGATGAGAAGAGCACAATGAAGAACAGTGGAGTGACTTTATTAGCTGAAGTAATGCATGTTACTAGTGCGAAAGACAGGAGTCCAACCTATACAGATATGAATTATTATGGTGTAATTGAACATATATGAGAGTTAGATTAATCTCTATTTAAATTCCTTGTATTCGACTATATATGGGTTGATAATCGCTATAGGGTTAGATATGAAGATGATTTCACGTTAGTAGATCTCAATAGGGATAGGGCATAAACAATATCATTCATCTTCACATCACCAACAACATAAGTATTCTATGTCCCTGATCCTGCTGATAACAAATGGTCCATGGTACTATCTACAAAGAAAAGAAATGCCAATGAATGTGATAATGAAAATGATGCAAATCGGAATAAAGAGTGTATCTCAGCTATACAAGTAACTCAATTATTGAACAATGATAACAATAAAATTAATGAGGACGAAATATATGTCAAGGATGATCATCAGGAAGTAATATATGTATCAAATCATGAAACCATTCCTAAAACAAGGGGAAAAAAAGAAGGAAAAGAAGGCAATGAGGCTAATAATATTGTAACATATGATACGTGTACTTGTTTTTTTTAAATGCATTTTTCAACCTTCTTGATAGGATATTTATTACATCGATAATATAGTGGTATATTATGGTCAATACATAATATTCTAACACAATTTATTTATTGATTTTTTGTAGAGATATAGCCAACAAAAATATTGATAGGGACAACAGTGATGAAGATGGGAAAAGAGGACCTACTATTATGAGAATCATCACTGATATGAGAAATAAAGGAGAGCTAGCCGAGTTGGGATGGAATACTTACAATCTTCCCATCGGCCCTTGCGTAGACATGTTCTTGACATACATTTCACTCATGACCCATAACCGTGTTCATATCTCCTATAATAATTGGAAGCAGGTTCCAAAGGGTCATAAGGAGCATATTTGGTAGGAAATCATGGTATATATACATTAACATCGGTATACATTTATATGTGTTATTTTGCAAAGAGTTTTTAATGTGCTAAAGAGTAGGAAAAATGGCTTCTTAGACATTGTAGGGAGCATCTAAGAACACTTAGGTCATACTTAGCTTGTAGGAAAATGTACAGAAAGATGGATAGTTCTCTACAGCAGGACCCACCCAAATGATATAGTTTCATCAATCAAGAAAGTTGGAACAAATTTATTGCATATCATTTTTCATAAGATTTTAAAGTATTTGTTAGATAAAAATTAAACTTCTTGTATCCCAATATAATGCTTAATATTGAAATAACCATGTCACTATATTTTGGCTTGTAACATAGGAAAAAAGTTCAAAAAATAGAGAGATTGCGAAGTAAAATAAATACCGACATAATATGGCTCGCAAAGGCTATGTAGGCATCAAAGAGGAGTTGGTATGCGATTTTGATTTATCTATTTCCTTGTAAAAGTCAAATTTTATAATAATATTCTTAATTAAGATTATTTTTTGATTTATAGCTCCTAACCCAAGACTTAGATCCATGTACCTCGTCCATAAATATTGGTACATTATGGAAGAAGGCTAGAGCAACAAAAGATGGATATATTAATGAAGATGTAGATGTTGTAGCAAAAAAAATTATAAGTTTGTAGATCTCTAGAACCCTATTTTGTTTTCTTTTAGAAAACTGTTATATGATACTTATTCCTATAAGATAAATTTACATATATTGTATACATTACAAAACAAAATTCAAATGCTAGATGCGGAGGAGGGGGTGGACTAATATAATATTGTGTCTCAGGCTATAGGAATTGTAGAACACGCTGGAAGACATAGGGCTCTTGGATTAGTTGTTACAAGAATGAGTGTATGTAGTCAATCTTGTGGTTCTCATATAACTAATGACCAAATGGCCATCCTCACCTAGAAATTATAGATGGAATTTGAAGGGATGGCAAAAATGGCGCAAGAGTTGTCATTTATTAAATCTCAAGGGTATAAGCCATCCGATT
Organism: Tamarix austromongolica; assembly: GCA_039764185.1. Classification (NCBI taxonomy): domain Eukaryota; kingdom Viridiplantae; phylum Streptophyta; class Magnoliopsida; order Caryophyllales; family Tamaricaceae; genus Tamarix; species Tamarix austromongolica. The sequence goes on from CM077809.1 coordinate 127,455,221, forward strand.
TAGTCGACCATGATTAGCTTCACATACCCAATGCAAATAGCATCAAAGACAATTACGAAGCTGATGCACGTCTTTCATCTCTTCCTGAGGTAAGCATTACAAACTATGAATTGTTAATAAATTTATTTAGTGTAATAAATAATTAAGAATTTGTAATATTTTATTTTAGAGTTTTCATAAATGTGACTTGTTAGCGAATGACCTTTCAACTTTTTTAGCGAAAGGAAGGGTATGCATTAGTCATAGCACCAAAACACAAATAGTCCATGGGTATAACTTAGTCCTATATACAAGGCCAGTGAGTATTGACACACCAATCATTGGTAATGCACCCTTGCCTTGTTCTAAAGAGGGAGATTAGGCAGCCATAGTGCTAAAAGCTCATGGAAGCTTCGTGCCTTGACTTGCGGATCAGATACGTCTAACTACTGAAGAGGTAATGGCATTCAATATCTTTATTAGACCCTATTTATTAGTTACATTATTTATACCATTTTCATATATATATGTATATGCTTAATATATATTTTATTTATTATTATCAATCAAGAAACCAAAAAAGAAGACCGCTCCTACTAGTAAAAGCAAGAGAGATACTAGTAGAATGAGCAACACAAAAGAGGGCATTGTTAAAGGAAAGAGAGATATATCTATAAAAATCAATTAGCCCACAAAATATTCCTTCTTAAGAGAAAATCCAACCTCCACGAGCACTAACTTTATTGTATTCTATGCCCAAAACTACCTTAGGGACAATTATATTTTTATTGATTATCATCCTGAGTATACTGGGAGGGACGATGCTACTCCTTAGTATCAATGATTGTCATAAGCAAAATTTATAAGCATAAATGGATTTCAACCACGAGTGTCACCATCGATGTCACCTAAGTATTATTTCATATTTGAGATTTTAGTACATCTTTTACTATCATAATTTTTATGACCTCTTACATGAGTTATTAGTTATTAGCAAATATGCATCGCTATTGTCATCCATAGGTAGGTAGCTAGTCGTGCTGCGATGGAGGGAATTCTATCCTCTATTACATTTGTGTGCCCATCCTACATAGGTGATGGTACTATCATAAGAGAGTGTAGGCACATAAACTATTTAGCGGATCACATTTTGATTGAGGGACACGATAAGCTTTTTCTCATTCCTCACCACACAACTGAACATTGGGTTTTGTACGCCATCCAACTTGATCTTAATAAAGTCTGTGTGTTTGACTCCCTTCGTACCTATGACGTGCCTTTTGAAGTCGCTCATTATCATAGGAAGGAATTTATCTACATGTTAGTATACTTTTCACTTCTTACCTGATTAGCTTATTTATGCATATATTCTACTTTCATTATTTGAGGCATATATACTTACAATATTGTGTATCTAACTTTGTTTATTAGGGCACTATAGATGGCATATAAAAGGAGAGGTGGAAATGGTGTCCTAGACCTAAAATGTCTTCAATATGATCCAATCATGGTAAGTAGGAAGACAACTATTTTGTAAATTATTTTAAGTCAAATTAATATCTAATAGTTAGAGAGATAACTAAATTCATTTTACAGTGTCCAAAATAACAAAACGGTGATGGTTGTGGATACTATATATGTAGAGCAATGGATCTGATAGTCTAGAACAGATCGATCAACATAGAACCAAGCCATATATGTTTGCTTTTCCATATTTTTCCATTAATGAATCATGACCTATATATTGAGTAGTTGATCTAAGTGCTAACTTTATATTAATTGAAACTTGGGCGTTATATTTTTTCACCGATGACTATGCACGAGGCTAGAAATACAATATTTATGAAATTAATGAAGTTATAGACCAATGGGCCAATCATGTGCACTCATTCACTCGATATTAGCTAGGCATCTATATTCTACATGCATGTTGAAGTTTTTATTTTGTCTATATATTTTGGTCTTCTAGGCTATGATGTATGAACTTTTGACATTGGAGTGTAGAGCTACCTAATTGTGGTACATCTACTAATTTTCACTCCTTGATATGCACAATGTATTCAAACATTTGAATTACAGCTTGATTGAAAATATAGAGTATCAGTTGGGGGAAGACATGAATGTATATATCAATTGATGTTGTTTTACATTACAGATTTGGTAAATATTTGAACATACAACTATGTATGTGGGCAGGAACAAAATAGCAAAAACATAATAAAAAACATATAGTTTTAATAATGGTTATTATTAAGAACCATTATTAAAACCATGTATTTAATCTCAAATTTATTCTCATTCAATACATATTAGGGTTTAATAATGCATAATCAATTACTAAAACCCTAATTAGATCATATAGTTTTAATAACAGTTCTTATTCAAAACTATTATTAAGACTATGTATTTAATCTCAAATTTGTGCTCATTTAATACATATTAAGGTTTAATAAATGAATAATCATTGACTAAAACCTTAATTGGATCATATTTTAACAATGATTTTTTTAATAACCATTATTAAAACCTCCTTTTTCACAACAATTTTAACTTTATAACCATTATTGAAACCTTATTTTTAACAACGGTTTTACTTAAAAACTGTTATTAAAACCTTATTTTTAACAATATCTTTTACATGAAAATTGTTATTAAATATGAAGTTTATGCACATATTAGTGAGATTTTGTATATTCTTGATGATGGTTATGAACCGTTATTAAAGATTTAATAAACAGGATGTTCATTAACAGTTGAAAACCATTATTAAAACCATAAAATAACTGTTAGTAAAACCCCTTATAAAGGTAGTTGTATAACTTTAGGCATTATTGGTGCCTTCAAGTGGTATCTTAGTAGATTCTGGTGCCTTACCTACTCTAAACACGGATGATGTACTGGAGGGTATCAATAATAAAGGGTTTGGTTACCTAGGTAGGTTTTAGCTTTAGCCAGGACTTATGTCTATTGGTTATTACTTAGCTCCAACCTAAACTTTATGTCCCTTAGTTTAACTAAGCTTCCATGGTATGTGAGATCATGGAATAGTGTATTGTCCATTACACAATGATAATGATAAAGATAGAGATAATGATGATGATAATTAGAATGAGTATTTGGATTATAATTAGAATAAGTATTTCGAACAAGACTATGGTTAATGAGAGAATATAGTATAAGAAAAGTAATGTTAATGTAAGAGATGGCCTATAGAAGCACTTCCATGACTAAATGAATGTATCCTCACTGTTAACTGAATCATTCTACTTGCAACATGAATATCAACATCTATGATGTAGTACTAGAGTGTTAAGCAAGATTAGTCATATGTATATGAACATTTTATACATAATGTGATCATGATAGAACATGGGTCTTGTTTGTATGAAGTATGGATGAAACTATTAGCATGACTTATATGTAAGATAATCTTCTATGTTTGTAGCTCCCTTAAATAGGTAAATTGGCTTACTCAATACAATGCATATTGATGCGCCCAGTCACTTGGTCACCTACTCATTCCCACAAGTAGAGGGGAATGTGTAGATTTTGGGGGAAGGCTAGTATTTAGCTAGTCTTGTGTGGGGCATGAGTTCTAAGAGTATGGAAATCTAGAGACTCTAAGAGGTTCTTGATGAACTAGAGTTTAGGTTCTTTTATATTAGTTTTATATAATTTAACCTTATATTCTAGTGTGATTTTTCTTTGTTCACACACTTGAATATTGCAAGACCACTAAGATCTGGTACTTGGAAGCTTTCCTATTTATATAATCTAACAAGTTTTAGCACACTCTACTGTAGGTTTTTTTGGGTCTGGTTTCTCAGACTTGTATCCAGCATGGGATAGGTGGTTAGTGCCTATCTTATATTAGGTACAAAGGTAAAACTCCTTTTTTCCTAAGTTTTTATTAGCTTTCATCTTCCATAAGGTTTTCAAAATGAAAATTTTCTATGGTGAAAAATGGGGGTGCTACAAATTGGTATTAGAGCTTCCTTAAAAAATCTTATTTAATCTTTAATTATTTTAGTTGATAGCACAAGTTTGTACCAAGGTGACTTTCCAAACTATTATAAATGATTTTCCAAATTATTCAAGTATTTAGTTAGAAACAAAGACTTTTCAAACTTGCTATATCTATGAGCGAGAGTAAGCTGGGAAAATGTGTTGTAGATAGCTTTCCTGATGAGTTATGGTGTTAGTCTTAGTAATAAATGATGAATTGGTTTTTTTTATTCTTAACCATTAGGAATTGAAGCCTGCTAATCACCATTGATGCATTCATGGAGACTATTGGAGCATACCTAGAAGGTTATATTTGGGCACCACAACCACTACCAATGACATCACCCACACTAGTCTTTGAAGAATGGCTCAGTAGGGCTAGGCATCATCACCCACTGATCTCTAAATTTTAGGAGGAACCTTGCATTATAAATAAATGGTTCGGGGACATGGAGAATACCTTTACTGCATTTGGTTTCCCGAGAGACAACAGTGTTGATGTGGCAATGTATTAACTACAGGGAAGAGTAAACACTCATTAGAGGAGCGTCCAGCACTAAGGCAAAGAGCCTATGAGTCAAGGACCATTTCTTTGAGGTGCTTAATGTCCATTTCTACCCCATTCATTTTTTGTGAAGAAGTATGACAATTTGATGGTCTTTGAGTTGGAGAAATAATGATAGAGGAGTACTACATGAGATTAATGGATTTTGTCTAGTTTGCTCAAGAGGTGGAAGCCAGTGAGATTATGTATGCCCATCCTTTATAGATCAGGTCGGGGATTGGATACCAAGAAGTAGTAGTAGGAGTTACTCCTTCAAACATGGTGGGAATTTAGAAGACTCATAAGTCATCCAAGCTTAGAATTCCTAGATAGGTGGCAAAAAGAATTCAAGGGTCATAAGTGTCCTAATGACAAGAAGAAGGTCTACTCAAGATGAAGCATGCCACCTAATTATGGCAGTAGTATGGTGTTAGTACACTAATTTGGAGGTTATTTTGAGAGATATGTTGAGAAATGGTATTACTACTGTAAGCATTGCCAAACACATCACCCGGAAGTAGATTGTGGAGGCAAGAAGTAACTTACCATGGTTTTGGTATTATAGAATGTCGAGCCTATGAGTGTTGCGTTAGAGGAGGTATTGTTCAAAGAGGTCACACATGAGCTTAGAGTACTAGATCCATTTAGTAATAAAAGTTATAGATTTTGAGGGTTCCTCCATCCCCAACCAGTGTTACTAGTGGAGTTAGTCAGTCTTGACGACAGAAGCCTCATACCTTTCAACAAGGTGAAGGATCAACTAGTATCAAGAGAGATCCTCTAAGAGGATGCCTAAACATAATTTGCCAGTCAGAGGTAGAGCATCATGGTAGTATGGAGGTTGGTATCCTTACTGTCTCTACCTTTCCCGCATGCATATTGTTTGACTCTAGTGCATTACACTCTTTTATGTTATCTGCATTCATTACTAGATCTACTTTGTTTCCTTCTAGTAGAATTTTACACTTATATTGTGTTGGCGTTGGGGAATAGGATAGCATGCTCTAGATTCTTTAAAGGGGAAACCTTGATGGTTCAGGAAGTAGAATTTCCATTCTATCTCATGGAGCTGCAATTCTGTGACTTAAAGGTTGTTGTGGGATCCCATCGTGCCTTATTCAATTTTTTGTTGATGGGTTATATAAATTGTTGCTTGAGGTGGTTGTGGGAAAACACCATCTTTACGGGACATCTAAGATGTAAATTAATAAAAAATTATTTCTTTGTGCTTTGCAAATTTTCTATTGTCTTTCTATTATGGAGACCCAAATATTGTATAGTGCTTGATGGCCACTTTTGGTCACTTTTTTGACATTATAGGGTTGGGAATTAATCTTACAAAGTACATGGTGTATTTTGGTGGTAAGGAAGCTACGGTTAAAATAGTTATTATATCCTTCCTTGAATTCTAGGAGGTTTCTTACCCTATTACATACTTTAGAATGCTAATTTCCTTTTCCAAGATTTCTTATGTCTACTCCCAACTATTGTGAAAAAATGTAACAACTTGCCTCTGACATTATAGTTCTATTTTTCTTGTATATGTAGGAAATGTTTAACTTATCAAGTTAGTCATGTTCAATATCTTATTTTACTTTAGCCAGGTTCTTTTATTTTTAAAGAAAATACTATATAGATTTATTAGCCTCATTAAAGCCTTCCTTAGCTCAAGTAAGTTGATAAAGAATTAATGGGTGTTGATAGCTTGGGAGCAGCTATGTACGCTAAAGGATGAAAGAGAATTGGCCTTCTTGGAGCTTGGACTATGGAATTGTTGTGCTCAAAAGAGGCTAATTTAGAGTATTTCTCTTGAGAATGACTCATTATGGGTTAAATTCATGAATGCTATATACTTATGGTGATAGGATGTGTATATTTATGTTCCTATATTTCATACACCATAGATTTAAATCAAGTGATAACTATCTATGATAGTGTATGTGACAAAATCTAGACGTGGTAGATAAATATATTTAACATCAAGTGTTAACTATCCATAATAGTGTAAGAGACAACATTTAGACGTGGCAGATAACTCAATATGATGAGTATGTCATCAAGAGAGCATATGAGGTGTTGAGACTAAGATAATTGAAGAAGTTGTGGGCATGGCTTTTGAGGTAACCACTCATCCTTCCTCAATATGCCAACTAGGGAGTGATTAGTAGAGTGAAGGAAATTTTGGATGGAGGATGTGTGTTTTGTGGTAATGCACTTAAGAATGTAGCACACTTGCTTGTACAATAGTTTCCCTTCCCTATGGGTATTTATTGTAGTAGGTAAAGCAATTCGGGTGGAGAACTAGAAAAGTTAGACCCAAGCATTAGTGGCTAGATTGAGGTAGATGAAGCACAAGAAGTACATTCTAAGGGCATTCTTTTTTGCATATGTAAGGACTATATGACAAGAGAGGAATATGAGAATTTTATAGAATTTTAAGGATGAGGTGAACATTATTTTATACTCTACAGTGGTTACTATTGCGAGAAGGATTTCCCTCCCCCCATTATAAGGGCAAGTATAAGAGGTAGATAGGTTTTTGGATAAAATTTGTTAGTTACATATTATAATTAACACCAATTTCAAACTAATGAAAATTCATATACTTATTGGTAAGAACAAAATATCTATGATAATAAAAAATATCGACTAATATTAGGTTAGGTATAAAAATATCATATTTTATTTTGATGATAACATTATGTGTTCTGCATAATTTCATATTTTACAACACATTCTCTTTAACATGATAATCGTATAAATTTTTTTGTAAACCTTAATTGGTAACACATTAAATATTGATCATATAAATATAAAAAATAAAATCCATTTTTAATTAATAAAAAATTTGTTCAATGGTATATATTTCATTTAAATTTAGCACAGATAACAATCGCTAGAAAGAGATAGAAACCCATTGAAATTTTAAAGCTAACTAAAACCCAATCTAGAAAATTTGTTTACTAAGTTATTGACCCATTATAGTATCTATATAATTTGACACTTGACCCTACACAAGAAAAAAATAGAAACAAATCAGCACAATCTAAAATAAAATAGGACCAAATTAGATCTGAACATAACCAAATCCAAATTGGTTGTAAAATAAATAAATTTTTAGCTTCCACAAAAATTTGAGCAATTCATCTATTTCCACTAAAATGATGGAATAAGACACATGGATTTCTAACTAATTTAAATTCGTATTGTTATGTTACATTTTTTTTAACATTATACACGAGTAGGAAAGGATAGAGATGGGACATTTGTGTATTAGATAGAACTCAAACCCTCGAATAGTAATCTTAGGGACTAGAAAGATGACCACTAGATCAAGGGAAGTAATATATAAGTGCAAAACGTGCTACAGAATTAATTTTTTTTATATATAATTTTCATCAAACTAATATTTTTTTAGATTGGTTTATCAAAATAATACAATAATAATTATATTTTTTTATAAATAGAGATTGATGCGTGTGGGAGGATGGGATTCTCAAATTGATGAGAATATGACTTGGTTATGTCGATAATATTTAGAATAAGGCTTCACAATGATGGTTATGTGGTAAGAACTTTTGAATAGGGTGAACCAAGGCTGAATTTGATTTAAACCAAGTGATGGTGATTTCAATGATGATGGTTGATTAATGATGATGGTTCGAATGGTGTGAACTAATTAGTATATGCATTCAACAATGGTATGCTGATGATGATAAAGATTCAAATGTTAGGGTTTACATGGAGGATGATGTCATCGTTTAGGGTTATTGTAGCACCCCAAAATTCACTACTAAAAAATTACATTTTATTAGAAGATTCAACGGAATCAAGTAAATCAAAACTAGTAAATTTCAAAGATATTATACGTGTGATTAGTACAAGCTCTGCCCCCGGCTGATCTTGTACTCACAACAAAGCTAAAGAAACATTGCCATCCATCATTAATCAAACTTAGATCACAAATTCATAAAAACACTAAAATGTTCATAAGATAAAAATTAGAGTATGTGGAAAAGAGGTTACAATCTAAGAGTACATAATTACATTTCTTCATAAGGGATAAAAGCTACAGTATAATAAAATAAGTCTAAATAAACCGATATAAAATAAAAGAAACACAAAAAGGAAAATCCAGCCACGTCGCTCTTGGTCCCCAAGCTAAGCCTAAATTCAACTCTTAGTCTAACTTGATGCCTCGTAAGCAACGAAAAAAGAATCACTAACCTTCACAACCTCATAGTGGCCTTCTACCTTAAATAACTAGTGTATTGCTATGTCTTATTCAACAAGTTTCACCCTAGATGTGCATGTCACAATCCATCTACTCTTATCCTCCTAAGAGGACCCATCCCATATCTTGAGACTCTACACCTTCTAACACACCCCACATCCTTTCTTTTCCACTTACTCAAATAGGAGACCCAACTCCAAAGTACGAGGGTCAAGGCCCGTTACCTTATGCCCTCTAAGTCCACTCACTACCTTGCCCTAATGTTTTCTCCTGAAACCCTAATTTGGGTCTATATGGCCCATCCTTCTCTACCTCATGTAACTAAGTTTGCTTTAACACCACACACATCACCTCTCTTAGATTTAACCCCCATCATTTCACTTTACTCCCCCAAATACACATGTGACCACGAAATCCTAGTTAGCTACACCAAACACTAGAACCCTTCTTTTCCACATGTCATTCCTCCATTTCTCGCCTGTTGCCCTTGCTTTCCTATGACACCCATACTCACCCTACACATGACATTCTTCCACTCTCATCCCATACTCCACTCACCCTCAATTATTTTTACTTTCACAACCGCCTCAAATAAGTGAGTATTTTAGGTGGTGGTTTTGGCGACAACACTGGATAGTGATGCACAATAGGCGGTTGAACAGATGGCCGCACGCATAAGGGAGAAAATTTATGGGTAGAAAAAAAAAAGGGTTGAATGGGGGCAGTTGAAGGGTATTTATAGTCCATTGATGGGGGGAAAACAGAGGGGGAAGAGAGGAGGAGGATGGCATGTGTACAAGTAATCGGTCGGCGGTGCACAGTCAATGTAGGCCAGCAGAATTGCAGGACTTGTTACCTTAGGCAAGGAGAAAGGAAGTAAGAGAGAGGCATGCATAAGGAGAGAGAGAGAGAGAGAGAGAGAGAGAGAGAGATAATGCGATTGGGTGGAGAAGGGAGAGGGATCAATGAGGAAAAGAGTAGGTGTGGCAGGCTTATGTGGGATGGTGTAGAGCCTATGTGCTTGCACCGGAGAATTCAAAGTGTCGCGGAAGAGGGAAGGTCAGGGGAGAAGAAGGAAGAAGAAGAAGGGTGGGTTGACTGGTTGGTCTAGGGAGAAAAGAAAGAAAAAGAGAAAAAGTTGGAATGGATCGGGCAGCTGGTGAGAGAGAAAAGAAGGGCGGTGGGCTTAGGCTACATGGGAGGAAGGGAGAAGTTTAGGCCATAAGGGTGGGCTGGTGTAGATCGGGGAAGGAAGGAAAAAAGGAAGAGGAAAAGGAGGGGGGAAGAAAAGATAAGATAAGATAAGAAGAAAAAAAAGGGAAAAGAAAAAATATGTGGGTTGGGGTATTTAGAATATTTCGGTATTTTGGGATATTTAAAAATATTATATTTTAATAAAATAATAATTAAATTTCCTTTCTAGGTTAATTTAGGATTTTTGAAAGATTTTTTCTTAATTTTATTTTAATTAGCTTAACACCCTAATTTTTTCCAATTAAATTATTTATTAATTTCCTCTTATTTTTCATTAATTAATTCCTCTTATTTTAATAAAATAGTTTATTTACTTAATTTTCCTAATAAATCCTTAATTTACCACAATTATTTAAATTAAAGTTTTTGGGTATTTCATCACTACCCTCTTAAAGAAAGACTTCGTCCCTAAAGTCACTTGCTAATTCATAGGATTAAGGGCAAGAAGTTCTATGTGGATAAGGGTAATACTATTGCTAACAATTATACAACTACTCACTTAAAGAAAAAGGGGGTCTTCTAAGGGTTGACTTATCTGTAGCAAAGAGTTCTAGGTCCGCCTTATGCATGTCTTTCTCAACTTCCCAGGTAGCTTCCTCAGTTCCATGTTGCCTCCATAGAATCTTGACAAGGGGCATTGCACGTGTACGGGTCTTCCGTAGCTTGGTGCCGAGGATTCGCAGAATTCATTCTTCGTAGGTCCCAGAATCATCTACCTCTACCTCATCATGTCAGACCACATGGGAGGGGTCGGTGATGCACTTTCACAGCCACAAGATATAGAACACACTATGACCTACGATAAACAACCTCTCCCACATGCTCTAGCATCTCATAGGGGCCAATGTACGTTGGGTTCAGCTTCCTTTTTTTGACAAACATTTATACACCCTTTATGGGAGAAACCCTGAACAATACCTTATCCCCAAGCTCAAAACCAGTATCTCGTTATCTCTAATTAGAATAACTCTTCTATCTACTTGGGGCTACTCTCATTCGGTTCTAGATCTAACTGACTTGCCGAGTCATCTCTCCAATCATCTCAGGCTCCAAGACCACTATCTCGCTAATATCACTCCAACATAAGGGGGTCCTACATTTCCATCCATGCAAAGCCTCAAAGGGAGCCATCCCTATACTGTCATGATAGTTGTTGTTGTATAAGAATTCTATCGAATACAAAAGCTCCTCCTAACAACCCTAGAAATCCAGCACACGGGCTCTCAATATGTCCACTAAAGTCTAAATGGTCCACTCCATCTATGTATCTGTGGCAGGGTGGAAAGTGGTGCTCGTCTTCAACTTTGTCCCCAAGACTTCCTGTAGCTTTCCCTAGAAATGAGAGAGAAACCTTGAATCCCTATCTAATACGATGTCCTCTGGAACCCTATGACAACTAAATATGAACTTCATGTAGGCACTTGCTAACTAATCCATACTCCATATGGACTTTATTAGAATAAACACAGCCGACTTAGTCAATATGTCTACAACAACCCAACTAGTGTCATAGCTACTCCACATCCCTAGCAAACCAATAACAAAGTCCATGGAGATAAAGTCCAGTGCTTGATCTTAACCTTTTCACACACTAAACACCAGGACACAAACTTAGGCAATTCCCACTTCATACAGGGCCACCAATACACCTTCTTGAGGTTTTTACATAGCTTGGATCCCCCTATGTGGACTGAATAAGGGGTTTTATGCCCTTATTTCATAATACGATGCTTCAATTATGGGTAACTGTGTGGTACACACCAGCATCCCTTGAACCAAAGGCTGCTATCCTTATGAATTCTGAACCCTTCTACTCGGCCTTCTTGCATCTTTCATTAGATCCTCTCAAGTTTGACATCTCTAATCTAGTTGGCTTATATCTCCTCAAATATGGTGGGAGTGATTGTCAAGGCGCTCATGTTGGCCTCAAGGTTTCCTTGCTGAATCAATTCATTCTCCAAGCCTGACAACTCCCCTATCATCAGGTTAGTAACCACACAACTTAGTGCAGAATGTAAGGTATTCCTACTCAGAGCATCAGTAACTACGTTAGCCTTACCCTCATGGTAGGTAAACTCAATGTCATAGTCTTTGACAAGTTCGAGCCATCTCCTCTACCTAAAATTGAGCTCCTACTGAGTGAAGATGTACTTGAGGCTCTTGTGATCTATAAAGAATCTTCACTTCGTCCCATACAAGCGGTGCCTCAAAATCTTCAAGGAAAACACCACAATAGCTAACTCTAGGTCATGAGTAGGATAATTATGTTCATGTTGCTTCAATTATCAAGATACATATGCGACTACACTACCATTTTGCATCAATACACATCTAAGCTTGTGCTTAGATGCATCACCGTAAACTTCAAACCCTTCTATACTATTTGGTAGAGTTAACATTGGTATGGTGGTCAACCACCTTTTTAGCTCTTCTAAGGCCTCTTCACATGTCTCGTCCCACTAGAACTTCATAGAATTCTTCATGAGGTTTGTTAGAAATTGGGTAATCTTGGAGAAGTTCTACATAAACCTTCTATAATACCCAACCAAACCTACAAAGCTCTGAACCTCTGTTATATTTGTGGGAGGTTTCCACTCCATGATGGCCCTGATCTTGGCTAAGTCCACAGCCACTCCTCCAGCTCATACTATGTGTCCAAGGAAGGAGACTGCTTGAAGCCAAAATTGGCACTTAAATAACTTCGCATACAAGCGATGCTCTCTTAATAGAATCAGAATGGTGTAGAGCTACTAGTCATGCTCCTCATTTCCTTGTGAGTACACCAGAATGTCATTGATAAACTGTAACACCCCCAAAATTCACTACTGAAAAATTTCGTTAATTAAAGGAAGATTAGCAGAAGCAGATAAATAAAACGTGAACTTGGGGAGTATTACCGCCACACTTAGTACAAGACTGGTTCACTCATACCGTTCCAGTACCAAGTGCTAAGGCTAAGAAAATGAAATACAATTCGAAAGACATTCAACATGCATAAATCAGAGTAAATTGCAAGCTTCAACATATTTAAATCAGAGTAGCGCATCAAATCGTTTTCAGAAATAAAATCCATCGATGGTGGTTACTTTAACAACGTTAACATTTAAAACCGAGAATTTAAATGAGAAATAGAAAAAGCCATGATACCGGAAAATTCCTTACTCTCTTTCCCGTAGCCCACTTGAGTAGCACCTGAAAATACCTGCAAGGGCACTGCCCATTGAATAGGCAGGGGCCCCATAAAGGGAATCCCTTCAGTACTACGGTACTGAGTAACCCTTTAATACCACACTTAAAGACAGGCCCGCATACGGCACATAATGCAAGTCACGGACATAAATAATGAGAGGTGCATACATAACAATAACACATAACACAAGTTATAATTCACAATCGATATCTTTGGGCCTTAAGCCATGTCATAGTGTAAGATCAGTACATTCTGGCCTTAAGCCATTATTCCATCATCATTCGATCAATATCATATTTTATATCCATGTGAGTGCGAGAACCCCACTATTATAGTCGGTGGACCGGAAGGTATACACTCAAGGCAGAACGCCTCTGACCACTATTATTGCCGGTGGACCGGAAGATAAACACACAGGGCAGAACGCACCTGACCACTATTATTTGCCGGTAGACCGGTCTAGCCCCGACTCACATGGTGTTCCACTATAAGTGATTAGTATTTTCCATAATCTTATTCTCATACATAACTGATTTTATTGAGATCGGGACCCCCACTATTATTGCCGGTGGACCGGAATACATATAAAATCATCATCCAGGGCACAACGCTCCTGGCCACTATTATAACCGGTGGATCGGTACTCATAATCACACACCAGGGCAACACGCTCCTGGACCACTATTATATCCGGTGGACCGGTACTCAATATCACATACCAGGGAAACACGCTCCTAGACCACTATTATAACCGGTGGACCGGTACTCAATATCATAATCATCTGGGCCTGGCTCATTAATATTCCACTTTCAATAATAGTATCTTTCCATTATTTAATCAGCACATCAATCATATTTATTTGCCTCGAATGGGATATCGATAACTCGGGACACAAAGGTACACCGGTCGTACCGGTGCATATCAGCTACTCAGTACCCTTTAACCATGAACCCAAGGACGCAAAGGTACCCTGGTCGTACTGGTGCATAAAGCTAACTCAGTACCCTACCGACAAGGACACCTAATCCATAAGTATGCATACCCCCTAACTAGGTTCGTAGAGCTAGGAAGAGTAAGATATAGGGCCTGGCTGGGGCACAAAGGCACACCAGCAAATACCAGAATAATCGTGGACTAAACCACGTCCTTAGGGTAGCGACCCCTAAGGAGTCACCATTCCCGATCTCGAGGTCTTTCACTTTAAGTAATAGTGTCTTAATTAAGGTGATCACAGAAAGCACGATAATCCGATACTTATTCACTTTCAATCGTTTCAATATCATTATTCATTTCTTATTCAGAGGATTATCCAGGATGTCACAGAGAAACCCTCAAGGCCATACTAATCATTAGATACTCTTACTTGGCTAATCAGCATTATTTAATCATATAATAAAGGTCCACAATTCCAAAGACATTTTAGGTACAAATTACTCATTTGCCCTTTACTTATATAATTGTTAAGTATCCATTCCTTGCTTGATAAATTACCATATTACCCTTAAGGTTGCATCATTACCAAATTACCCCTTGTCCACTTTAGATTACCAAATTGTCTCCTACACTTTTTAGATCACCATTCACCCCTTATAATTACTACGCTTATCATATTTCCCTTTTGGTTGGTTATATTACCAAACCGCCCTTCTCCTTTGTTATAATTACTAAATTGCCCTTGAGTTGGATAAATTACCAAATTGCCCTTCTCCTTATCATAATTACCACTTTACCTCTCTCAATTATTTTAATTGCCATTTACCCTTTTCAATTATCATAAATTCCAAATTAACCTTCCTCATAATTAATTTACCCCTCTTCATAATTACAATTACCAATTTTACCCTTCTCCATATTTAAAATTACCATAATGCCCTTTAATTGGTTAATTTACCAAATTACCCTTCTATAGCATCATACTTATCCAATTGCCCTTCTACAATCATAATTTAATTTCTAAATTATCTTTTGTCGTTATCATAATTACCGCGTTACCCCTTACTCCCAAGTTTACCATAATATCCTTTTATTTACAAAATTACCATTTTACCCCTTACATCCAATTTTACCATAATATCCTTTTATTTATGAAAATTACCACCATACATCTTTTACTTTACAAATTACTATTTTACCCTTTCACATCCAAGATTACTATCTTTATCTTTCCATAAATAATTACCATTTTGCCCTTCTTTCCCAAATTACCATATTACCCCTTTACTTATAAATTACCACTTCACCATTCACTTATAAAATTTACCATATTACCCTTTTACTTATGAAATTACGATTTTGCCCCTCTACCTCCAAAATTACCATAGTGCCCTCCTTAATCCAAAATTACTATTTTACCCCTACTTCCAAAATTACCATTTTACCCTTCTTTCTCACAACTTACAATTTTATCCTTTACTTGTAAATTATCATTTAACCATTTAATCATAAAATTTCCATATTATTCTTTTATCTCAAAAATTACCGAAATACCCTTTCCACTTATAAAATTTCCACTCAACCCCTTTATTCACCATTTTTATGAATTTACTAACACTACATAAAATAATGACATTAATACTTCATTTTTATCATCTAAGTCCACCAACTTGTCATTTTTCAACATAATACTCATTAGCAACTACACACATTGATTTATATACCTCATAAGCATAATTACTAAAATACCCTTAAACAATAACATCATTCATGCATTAACAACATGGTACATCATAACCAAGTATTTAACATTTCTATCCATATTCTAACTCCTTCTTTATTTAACATACCGACATATGGCACAAAAGTTATCATGCTTTTTCTTTTTAACAAACAATATAAGAAACCATAAACATATCATGCTAAGCATACAAAACATGCATAAAATCATACTAAACCCTAAATGTGCTAGCATGCGTTTTCCATATATTTAAGGGAGGATTAACGGTTACCTTAATCCCGCAAAATATCAATCTTACCAAGCATAATGAGCAACTCAACACCTAAAAATAATACCCATCATATTTATGTTAGAAATAAGAATCCAAGTATCAAACTTTATAAATTTTAATTAATAAAACACTTAACATAAAATACCATTATACCTTAAAAATGAGCCAAATAATTTTTAAAATGAAGGGGGGGCTCACGCTGCATGAGAAGCGTGAGTTTCATGCAAAACCCATGGGGGAAAAAGGCTCAAAGAGGGTGAAGGGAGCAAAATACATTATTTTCGGGTTAGGGTATTTAGGCTAGAAAAGAAGGTGGTTGGGGGAGGTTCTAAGGCAAGTGAATGGTGCAGAAGTGAAGAGGGGGTGTAGGTGGAGGCTAAGGGTGGTTTCGAAGCGGCTCAAGGCAGCGGAGACGGCGGCGGAGAGGCGGCGAAGGTGGCTGCCAAGATGGGTCGAGGGAAAGGGGCTGTGAAGGAAGGAAAAGGAGAGGAGAAAATGGAGGGGTGCAAGAGTTGGTTTCGGCCAACTAAGACATGGCGGTTGTAGAGGGGGTTGCAGGGTGTCGAATGGTGGGCTGGGTGGCGGTAGAGGTTGCCGGACGGCGGCGGTATAGGCGGTTGCAGGTGGCTCGGCGGTAAGGGGAAAAGCTGGGAAGAAAAAGGAAAAGGAGCAGAAGGGAGGAAGTGTAGGGCTCGAAGGGGCTGTGTGGTGGTGTAGGGTGGTAGTAGGCGGTGGGAGAAGGCGGATCAGGGCTGGGCTTGGTGGTTCAGGCGGCGGAGGCTGGCGGTGATAAAAAAAAACGAGGAAGAAAAATGGGGAAGAAGGAAGGAGAGAGGAGGAAACTCGGGGGAGGAGAAGGGATCGAAAATGAGGGGAATGGAGGGCTGGGGAGATGGAGAAAAAGAAGAGGGAGAAGAGAGGGGCAGGGATGGCCGGCGATCGGCGCTGCATGTGGCAGGTGGTGGTCGGGTGGCAGGGGAAGACAGGGAAGAAGAAGGAAAGGGAGAGGGTCACGCGTGAGCTGTGGTCCAGGGCTGGTTTGGCTCGAAATGGGAAAGAAAATGACGGGAAAGAGAGAGAAGGAGAGGGAGCAGGTGGTGGCAGCTGCAGAGCGGTGGTCGGCGTATGCAGGTTGTCGGGCATGGTGGCAACGAAAAAGGAAGAAGAAGAAGAAGAAGCCGGCCGGTCGAAGGGAAAGGAAGTGAGGCTGAACCGGCCGGTCAGGGAAATTTAAAACGAAGGAAGGTTGTCGGGCTGTGTTGGGCGGGCGTGCGAGGAAGAGAAGGGAGACAGCCCGCGTGAGGGAGGGAGGAAAGGAGGGGAGACGGGCCAGTGGCCCAGTGCGCAAGGAGGGGGGAAGCAGGCTGGGCGGGCGAACGGCCCAAGGGGGAGAAAAATGAAAAGAGAAGAAAGAAGAAAAGGAGAAAAGGAGAAGGAAAAGAAAAAGGAAAAATGGGAAAATAGGGGAAATAAGTTAAATTAATTTATAAAATCATAAAAACGTAATATTCTTGATAAATTATTTAATTTAATAATTTAATACATTATAATCTAAAGTATTAATTTAAAAAGGATGAAGTGGGTAAAATGTTAGTTTGGAAAATTATTTAAATAAAATAATATGATAAATAGCAAAATATTTATTTTTAATTTATTAAATACTTTTATCCAAATTTGCATACTGTAAAATCTATAAAATAATTAAAATAAAAATCTTAAAGCAATTTTATTCCAAATAAAAGTAATTTATTAAAATATAGGTTTTCAAAAATTTTGGGGTATTACATAAACACTACTACAAATTGATCAAGGAAGGGTCTGAATATCCTCATCATTGTAACACCCCCAAAATTCACTATTGAAAAATTTTGTTTTATTAAAAGATAATTGCGGAAGCAAATAAATAAAACGTGAACTTTGGGAGTATTACCGCCACACTTAGTACCAGACCGATTCACTCATACCGTTCCAGTACCAAGTGCTAAGGCTAAGAAAATGAAATACATCTTGAAAGAAATTCAACACACACAAATCAGAGTAGCGCATCAAATCGTTTACAAGAATAAAATCCACCAACGGTGGTTACAGTAACACATAACATTAAAACCAGGAATTTAAAGAGAAAGAGAAAACCCTAACGATACCGGATAACTTGTTACTCTCTTTCCCGTAGCCCACTTGAGTAGCACCTAAAAATACCTGCAAGGGCACTGCCCATTGAATAGGCAGGAGCCCCATAAAGGGAATCCCTTCAGTACTACAGTACTGAGTAACCCTTTAATACCACACTTAAAGACATGCCCGCATATGGCACATAATGCAAGTTACGCACATAAATAATGAGAGGTGCATACATAACAATAACACGTAACACAAGTTATAATTCACGATCGATATCTTTGGGCCTTAAGCCATGTCATAGTGTAAGATCAATACATTCTGGCCTTAAGCCATTATTCCATCATCATTCAATCAATATCATATTTTATATCCATGTGAGTGCGAGAGCCCCACTATTATAGCCGGTGGAGCGGAAGTCAACACACAGGGCAGAACGCCTCTGACCACTATTATTGCCGGTGGACCGGAAGGTAAACACACAGGACAGAACGCACCTGACCACTATTATTTGCCGGTGGACCGGTCTAGCCCTGACTCACATGGTGTTCCACTATAAGTAATTAGTATTTTTCCATAATTTTATTCACATACAATACTGGTTTTATTGAGCTCGGGACCCCCACTATTTTCGCCAGTGGACCGGAATATATATAAAATCATCATCCAGGGCACAACGCTCCTGGCCACTATTATAACCTGTGGACCGTTACTCATAATCACATACCAGGGCAACACGCTCCTGGACCACTATTATATCAAGTGGACCGGTACTCAATATCATATACCAAGGCAACACGCTCCTGGACCACTATTATAACCGGTGGACCGGTACTCAATATCATAATCATCTAGGTCCAGCTCATTAATATTCCACTTTCAATAATTGTATCTTTCCTTTTCTTTAATCAGCACATCAACCATATTTATTTGCCTCGAATGGGAGATCAATAACCCGGGACACAAAGGTAAACCGGTCGTACCGGTGCATATCAGCTACTCAGTACCCTTCAACCATGAACCCAAGGACGCAAAGGTACCCTGGTCGTACTGGTGCATAAAGCTAACTCAGTACCCTACTAACAAGGACACCTAATCCATAAGTATGCATACCCCCTAACTAGGTCCGTAGAGCTAGAAAGAGTAAGATATAGGGCCTGGCTGGGGCACAAAGGCACACCAGAGAATACCAGAATAATCGTGGACTAAACCACGTCCTTAGGGTAGCGACCCCTAAGGAGTCACCATTCCCGATCTCGAGGTCTTTCACTTTAAGTAATAGTGTCTTAATTAAGGTGATCACGAAAAGTGCAATAATCAGATACTTATTCACTTTCAATCGTTCCGATATCATTAGTTATTTCTTATTCAGATGATTATCTAGGATACCACAGAGAAACCATTAAGGCCATACTAATTATCAAATAATTTTACTTGGCTAATCAGCATTATTTAATCATATTAATGTTCCACAATCTCAAAGAAGTGTTAGGTACAAACTACTCATTTTCCCTTTACTTATACAATTGTTAAGTATCCATTCCTTACTTGATAAATTACCACATTACCCTTAAGGTTGCATAATTACCAAATTACCCCTTGTTCACTTTAGATTACCAAATTGTCTCCTACCCTTTTTAGATCACCATTCACCCCTCATAATTACTACACTTATCATATTTCCCTTTTGGTTGGTTATATTACCAAATCGCCCTTCTCCTTTGTTATAATTACTAAATTGCCCTTGAGTTGGATAAATTACTAAATTACCCTCCTTCATTATCATGATTACTATTTTGCCCCTTTAGTTGGTTAAATAATTATCACTTTACCCTTTAATTGGCTAAATTACCAAATTACCCCTTTAGTTGGATAAATTACCAAATTGCCCTTCTCCTTTATCATAATTACCATTTTACCTCTCTCAATTATTTTAATTGCCATTTACCCTTTTCAATTATAATAAATTCCAAATTAACCTTTCTCATAATTAATTTACCCTTCTTCATAATTATAATTACCAATTTTACCCTTCTCCATTATTAAAATGACCATAATGCTCCCTTCATCCAAAATTAATATTTTACCCCTACTTCCAAAATTACCATTCTTACCACTTACTTATAAAATTACTATATTGCCCCTTTGACTCCAAAATTACCTCTTTACCCTTTTCTCTTATAAAATTACCGAAATACCCTTTTCACTTATAAAATTTCCATTCAACCCCTTTATTCACCATTTTTATGAATTTACTAACACTACATAAAATCATGATATTGATATTTCGTTTTTATCCTCTAAGTCCACCAACTTGTCATTAGTCAATATAATACTCATTAGCAACTACATACATTAATTCACACACCTCATGAGCATAATTACTAAAATACCCTTAAACAATAACATCATTCATGCATTAGCAACATGATACATCATAAACAAGCATTTAGCATTTCCATCCATAATCAAACTCCTTCCTTAATTAACATACCGACATATGGCACAAAAGTTATCATGCTTTTTCTTTTTATCAAACAATATAAGAAACCATATACATATCATGCTAAGCACACAAAACATACATAAACTCATACTGAACCCTTAATGTGCTAGCATACGTTTTTCCATATATTTAAGGGAGGATTAACGGTTACCTTAATCCCGCAAAATATCAAATCTTACCAAGCATAATTAGCAACTCAATACCTAAAAATAATATCCATCATATTTATGTTAGAAATAAGAATCCAAGCATAAAACTTTATAAAATTTAATCAATAAATACTTAACATAAAATACCATTATACCTTAAAAATTAGCCAAGAAATTTTCAATATAAAGGGGAGCTCACGCTGCATGAGCAGCATGAGTTTCATGCAGAAAAGAGAGGGGAAAAGGCTCGAAGAGGGGTGAGGTAGAAGAGGGGAGAGGTGGCTCGGTTTAGGGACTTTACGCTAGAAAAGAAGGTAGTTAGGGGAGGTTCTAAGGCAAGTGAATGGTGCAGAAGTGAAGAGGGGGTGTAGGTGGAGGCTAAGGGTGGTTTCACGGCAGCATAGGGCGGTGAAGACGGTGGCGGCAAGGCGGCGAAGGTGGCTGCTGAAGTGGGTCGAGGTGGAAGGGCTGAGAAGGAAGGAAAAGTGGAGGGAAAAATGGAGGGGTGCAAGGGTTGTTTTCGGCCAACTAAGGCATGGCGGTTGTAGAGGGGGTTGCAGGGTGTCGAACGGTGGGTTGGGTGGCGGCAGAGGTTGCCGGACGGTGGCGGAAGCGGCGGTTGCAGGTGGCTCGGCGGTAAGGGGAAAAACTGGGGAGAAAAAGGAAGAGGGGGAGAAGGGAGGAAGTGTAGGGCTCGAGGGGCGGTGTGGTGGTGCAGGGTGGTAGTAGGCGGTGGCAGAAGGCGGCGCAGGGCTGGGTGCGGTGGTTCAGGCGGCAGAGGCTAGCGGTGATAAAAAAAAAACCGAGGAAGAAAAATGGGGAAGAAGGAAGGAGATAGGAGGGAGCTCGAGGGAAGAGAAGGGCTCGAAAATGAGGGGAATGGAGGGCTGGGGAGATAGAGAAAAAGAAGAGGGAGAAGAGAGGGGCAGGGATGGCCGGCGATGGGTGCTGCATGTGGCAGGTGGTGGTCGGGTGGCAGGGGAAAAAGAGGGAAGAAGAAGGAAAGGGAGAGAGTATGCAGGGTTGTGGTCCAGGGCCGATTTTGCTCGGAAAGGGAAGGAAAACGACGAAGGAAGAGAGAGAGGGAGAGGGAGCAGGTGGTGGTGGTAGGCGGCCGCAGTTGCAGGGCTGGCATGGCGACGGGAGCATGTCGGGCAAAGGTAGAGGAAGAGAGGAGAAGAGGGCTGGGCGAGCGGCTGGACAGGCGCAGGAAAAGAAGGGAGCTGGCCGGTTTAAAGGAAAAATAAGGAAGCGTTTGGGCTAGTGTGTTGGGCGGCGTGCGCGAGGGAGAAGAGGGAGGAGGCGGGCCGAAGGCCCAATGCGTAGGGAGAAGGGAGAGCAGGCCGGGCGGGCGGCCCAAGGGGGAGAAAAAGGAAAAGAGAAGAAAGAAGAAAAGGAGAAGGAAAAGAAAAAGGGAACATGGGAAAATAGGGGAAATAAATTAAATCAATTTATAAAATCATAAAAACGTAATATTCTTGATAAATTATTTAATTTAATAATTTAATTCATTATAATCTAAAATATTAATTTTAAAAAGGATAAAGTGGGTAAAATATTAGTTTGGAAAATTATTTAAATAAAACAATATGATAAATAGCAAACTATTTATTTTTAATTTATTAAATAATCTTATCCAAATTTACATACTCAAAAATCCATAAAATAATTAAAATAAATAATCTTAAAGCAATTTTATTCCAAATAAAAGTAATTTATTAAAATATAGGTTTTCGAAATTTTTGGGGTATTACAATCATCAAGTCCATAAAAACTACAGGTGCGTTAGCAAGTCCAAATGGCATTAGTGTAAACTCAAAGTGTCCATACCGGGTCTAGAAGGTGGTCTTCATGATGTCAGCATCAACGATCCTCAACCAATGGTACCCCGACCTTAGATTGATCTTGGAAAACACCAAGGCACCCTTCAACTGGTCAAATAGATCATCAATTCTTGAGAGTAGGTACCAATTCTTTACTATCAACTGGTTCAATCCTCGGTAGTCTATGTAGAGATGGAGACTACCATCCTTCTTTTTCACAAACAAAACTGGTGCTCTCTATAGTAACACACTCGGCCGGATGTACCCATGCTCTAACACCTCCTCTAGCTATGCTTTTAAATCATTTAATTCAAACGGCATCATCCAGTAGGGTGCCTTCGTGAGGAGCTCATCTCCCGGCACTACGTCAATCTTAAAGTCGATCTCCCGAACTAGGGGCATACCAGGCATATCTTCCAGAAATTGTCTAGAAACTCTCTAACTACCTGGATGTTATTTAGAGTTGTTAGGTCCCTGTTCATCTCTTGCACACTACACATGTATAGGGGGTGCCACTTCTGAATCAAGGCATGCAGTACAACTACCGATACCAACTTAGTAGTGGGCTTGGGTTGGATCCTTCTGTATGAAACCCTTGTCCCCTTTACGCCTTGCAAAATCACGTGCTCATGAGCGCATTCAATAACATTCTGGTATTTCCCCACCATGTCCATACCTAATATCACATCAAAGTCCTTTAATTCCATGCGGACCAAGTCTACTAAGAAGTATACATCACCTATAACTAAGGCCACATCAAAGAACAACCAACTACATTCCATCCTATCACACGATGGAAGCATCATAAACAATTCTATTCTAGTAGATGGTGACAACTCAGCCTTAGAAACAAAAGGATATGAAACAAAAGACATAGTAGCACCCGAATCAAAAAGGACATACACAAGTAGAGAATGGATGGTGAACATTCCCGTGAGAACATCAAGCTGTTAGTTAGCCTTTACCTAAATGATCACATTTAGGCACCCACCGAATTGGTCTCCCCTCTGAAGGAAGGGCTTGGACCCTTGAGGCTTTAGCTTGGCCTCTTGAATTGGGGCACCTACTAGGGTAGGTGCTCGCTAGTATTACTATGCAAGTATAGTCTAAAGATGCTGCTAGTACACCTCCTACGGGGACATCAAGGCTCCTCCTTACTGAGTCAGCCAAGTTTGATTCTATTAAGATTGTGACAGCCTCCAACACTCAACCTATCTGTCGCCCAACCTTCTACAGTTAAGGTAGGTAACCAACCTGCCTCCAGAGTTCCTGTCTGGGTGGCTCTAACCATACCATCTGCAAGAGGATCCCCTCAGGGGTTCATGGCTTCTGGTGTGATCTCTTGGCTGGAATTTCATCGGTCCTCCTTACTGTGGGTGGGTCCTTCCCCCAAAACTCTAACCCTTGGGCTTCCTCACCCCGAGGATGATGGCCTTCTACTATACTAAGGTGGTGGCTATGCAGGCACGCTCGTACAGAGAAGCTAAATTGGTGAAGGATGCTACACTCATCATCCGGTGAATATTGATGTTCAACCCCTACTCGAACTGGAACACCACCATTGACTTGTTGGAGGTAATCCCTAGGGCAATCAGAGTAGCTTGGTGAAGAGAGCATGATACTAATGGACCATCATTGTTCCCTAAATGAGCTGCATGAACTCACGGAATGCCTCCTAAGTTGCTGGAGGACCATCTGAGGCACGATGCTCTACCCACCAGGCGTCTGCTACATCTCTTCGGAAAAAGATTACGATGCTTTGCTGCCAAGCCGGTGAGCAATCCATTGCTTTGAAGGTGCAATCCATGTCCTAAAGCCACCCCTCGAGGACCACTGGGTCCTCCTCGCCGAAGTAGGTTAGAGGGTGATGTCTAATGACCTTCCAGAGCTAGTTCTGACCAATGGCCTCAATGGGGTGAGGGTGCAGGGTAGGCACCAGGGGTTAGAGCTAGATAAACTTCATGAAAGCCTCAAAGGCCTCCTCTAAATTCCCTACTTAGTCATTCATCATCACTCGAAGCTACAAAAAAAAGGAGACATTAAGAGCAAACCTACTGGTTCAAAGTAGTCATTTCACACTATTCCCCCTTTTTAGGAAATCCCTAATCTAGCCTTTCGATCCTCACTATGGCCCAGACTTAGAACTCTTTTTAAAAATAGCAAGGCCCTTTTGGGTTCAAAAATATTTCAAATTTTGGGGAAAAACTTTGTAAATCAAAATTTGTGTGAAAAGAAGAATGGTTACTAGGACCAACACTCTAATACCAACTTGTAACACCTCCAATATTCACTACTGAAAAATTTTATTTTATTATAAGATTTAATGGAAGCAAGAAAATCAAACTTTCTAAATTTAGGGAGTATTAACGCCATGATGAGTACAAGCCCGGACCCCGACCAGTCTCATACTAACCAAAAGGCTAAATAAAGATGTTCATACATCATTAATCAAACTTAGATCATGAATTCATAAACGCATTGAAATTTTCATAAGTCATAAATCAAATTATGAGAAAAAGAGTTTACAATCAAAGATTACATGATTACAATTCCTCAAAAAGGATAAAAGCTACAGTATGATAAAATAAGTCTGAATAAACCGATACAAAATAAAGGAATACAAAAAGGGAAATCCGTTCACGTCACTCTCGATCCTCGGGCTAAGTCTAAGCTCAACTCTTGGCCTTGCTTGATGCCTCATAAGCATTGAAGCCATTGAAAACAGCATCATTTCCTTGCACAAACTCAGAGGGTCTTTCTGCTCATGGGAATGAGTAACACCTATAAAATGGATGGTCAATACACTACCTATTGAGTAAGGTAACCATACATCTAAGGCCAATACACAAGCATATACCACAAGCATGATTATATAAAAACCATACAACAATGTGGAGAATAAAGGTCAAGTTATAGTCTGGATGAACTAATTATTTATTTCTCTAATCAATACACATTTTACACCATGCTTATTTATTTCTCTAGGATAAGATGCTTCTGGCCACTATTATGCTAGTAGATTGGTCTTGCCCCAACTCTCATGGTATTCCACTGTAAGTACTTAGTGTCTTTTACATTTCTTATCAAACTTATAGTTTGGTTTATTAAGCTAGGGATCCCCCACTATTATAGTCGGTGGATTAAAAATGTACAAGGCAGAACTCACATATTATATGTCAGTGAATAAGCCTGCAATCCTTGCTTTCCTATAACACCCATACTCACCCTACACATGAAATTCTTCCACTCTCATCCCATACTCCACTCACCTTCAATTATTTTTTCTTTTACAACCACCTTAAATTAGGGTTTTCCTCCCAAACCCTAGCTAGGTCTCCTGTGCACCCTTATACCAATCTACGTAAATTTTTTTACCCAAGGTCTTCAATCACCCCAAAAACTCTTCCATTACCTTAATTGCACCCTAAGATAAATTTTCACGCATAAAGATCATCCCCATGCAAACTCCATCTACCCTATGCAAACCCTTGAAGTTTCCATACAAACCCTGAAATTCCTATACAAACCCTAGAAACTCTCATGTAAGCTTACCCATTCTTTTATTTTGTTCATAATCCCCTTTTATTTGCCCCTCATGGATTATAAGATAATCAGGTCAATTCCATATCCCCTTGGTCAGCTCACTTCCCCTTGGTCAACTCACTTCCCCTTTTTCCTTTTTCATCCTTTCACTTCATATCATTATATTAAATATCCTAGCATGCATGTCCTAAAGGGCCACATCATATAATATCATACGCACAACATATACATATTATACACATACCATAAGGAATAACATAATCATACCTCAACACTAAAATTCGCTACACATAAAACAGTTATAATAATCATAAGATACATAATATAGCAAAGCACATGACATATAAGGCATATAACACACACATAGAGGGCCTTATCTACATACTTACCTAAGATGACACCAGTCTTGGAGTACACTCCTATACCTCCTTAGGGTTTTTACTGGTTCACCTATAAAAGGAAAAAACTAAGAATTAATTTTCCTCCTACCAAAATTACTATTATTGCCTACTTTACTCTAATATTAGGGTTACTATTATTAAAAAAAACCTTTACAAGTAAAAATAGGGTTTTTATTCTCAAGTTAGCTAACTAGGTTATTACTAGTCAAAATATGTTCATGTTAAGTATTTAAAGCCATATTTATATTATTAAAGATAATGGCTTTAATACTACTAATAATAGTAATAACAATAGTTATAGCAAAAATAGTAATATTGATAGTAATAATAATAGTAATAGTTCTAATATTAAGAAAAATACTTAAAAGAGGTTCTAATATTTATAATAATAGAGACCCTAGTGATAATAAGGTTAATGCTAATAATAGTGTTAGTAATAAAAATAATAACATAATAATAGTATAACAAGAGGAATGCGGACGATGTTGTGGCATTCAAGCTTTATCATGTTTTAATTAACACTTCCTAGCTATCTTCTTTCAATCATTCTCATGTTGTGTTTCATGCTCGATCTATTTTTGATCATAGCCCTATCATTTTTCACTTGCAGTCTTCTTGCTCTATTAGAAAACCTTTTAGCTTTAATAATTTCTTAGCCGAGGATGAGGAGTTCCTAGGTATTGTTTCTCATTCTTGGAAGTTTGTACCTTCGAGTAATCTTCTCCTTGATATTCATAGGAAGTTATAGGTTTTAAAGCCTGAGTTTAAAGAATTCAACAAGGCTAAGTATGGTTATATTAGTTCAAAGGTGACAAAGGCCTGTATTGTGTTACATGAAGCTCAAAACGCTTTGCTCATGGACCCAAAGAGCGTTACTATAAGGCAGGTTTTACGGGGATGCAAAGCTGAGTTTGAGAGGTTGGCTCACTTTGAAGAGATGTTTTGAAGTAGAAAGAAAAAGTCAAGTGGATCAAGGTTGGGGACTCTAATCCCAAATATTTTTTTGCTCATGTAGAGGGTAACCAAAATAGGAATGTTGTCACTAGAATTGAGCTTGATGATGGCTATATTTTCACCGATCCCTCACAGATCAAATCACCTTTAAAGGAGTCTTATAAGAATCTTCTTGGCTCCCCAGGGTCTACATCGGGTGCTATTGAGTAGAAGGTGGTGGATCTAGGGGCTCTCTCTTAGAATCACATCGATGTCTAATTCTTGCTCTGATCTCTTATGTTGAAGTTAAAGATGTAGTTTTTTCTACAGGGGATAACAAGGCTCCCAAGGTTGATGGTTTTCCATCTTTTTATTTCAAGAAAGCTTGGGGTTTGATAGGGGAAGAGATCGTAGAAGCTATTACTGATTCTTTTTCTAGTAGTGTTGTTCCCCAATAGATGAATGTCACCACTCTCACACTAATCCCTAAGAAAGTGAATGCAACTAAAGTTAGTGAGTATCATCTGATAGCATGTTGTGGGGTGCTTTAAAAGATTATCTCTAAGATCCTCAAAGGCAGGCTCCAACCCATTATGCCTTTGCTTATTGATCAAGCACAGTTGGGTTTTGCCAAAGGCAGACACATACTACTGAACTGGTCTGGAAATATTTTCAAAAGCATGTCTCCCCACGATGTATGATGAAGCTTGACATTTAGAAGGCCCATGATTCTATGAATGGGTTATTCTTGCAAAAGGAGAGTCATGCTTATGTTTTTCCCTTCCATGTGGTAAAGCTTCTTCTTGCTTGTGTTACTTCGGCTTCTTACACCTTGTCTTTAAACAGGGAGCTTTCTTATCCTTTTCATGGTCGGTGAAGTCTAAGGCAAGGTGATCCATTATCTCCCTTTTTAATTGTCCTTATGGTTGATTATTTATCTAGAATGTTTAAGCATTTATAGAGTGATGAAGACTTTTGAGGGCATCCTAAGTGAAAAAGGCTTCACATCATCAACCTTGTGTTTGCTAATGATTTTCTCCTTTTTTATCAAGGGGAGTTTAAATCTGTCGTAAAGCTTAATGAGGTGATGGATGATTTTTCGGATAGGTATGGTCTTTTCATTCATCCTCAAAAATGTTACATTTATTTTGGGGGTGTGGATGAGAGGAAGAAGTCCTAGATTCTCTAGTTTCTTCACTTTTCTGAGGGATGTTTTCCGTTAACTTATCTTGGAGCTCCTCTTTCCTCTGCTCATTTAACAAGGGCTCAGATGCAGGATTTGATTCATAAGGTTGTGCGAAGGCTTTCTTCTTAGCATTCCCATCTTCTTTCCTATGCAGGTAGGGCCCAGCTCCTTTAATCTGTGATCTTTAGTATGCAGATGTATTGGTTTCAGGTTTTCATCCTACCCTTGAAAATAATTGAGCAATTGGAGAGTAAGTGTAGGAATTTTTTATGGACTGGCAATTTTGATACCTCTAGAAAAGCCTTAATTACAAGGCGGATGGTTTGCACTCCAAAAATGGAAGGAGGGTTTGGTCATATTGATTTATCAACATGGAATAGAGCGGCTTTAGGAAAGATCATTTGGAATATCTGTAACAAGAAAGACTCCTTATGGGTGAATTGGTTCCATGCCATCTATCTTAGGTCTGGTACTATGTGGAGTTTCTTAGCTATACACTTATGTTCCTGGCCACTTCAACAAGTTCTTAATCTTCGATCTACCTTTGCCCCATATTTTCTTCATGGGTCTAATCAGTTGCTAGTTAGAGAGGAAGCCTATAGCATTAGCAAGTCTTATGATTTGTTACGTTCTCGGAGGGAGAGGGTTTGGTGGTACCCTTTGGTTTGGTGTTCTCTTACTGCTCCTAAACATAAGTTTATCATGTGGTTAGCTATTCATGAGAGATTGCTTACCAATGTGAGATTGCAGAAGATGGGCCTATTGGATGATCCTAATTGTGTGCTTTGTACTGAAGATAAAGATGAATCTATACAGCATCTGTTCATGGAATGCGCTTTTATTTTGGGGATATGGAGTAAGATAAGAATGGCATTCAATCGTCAGGATGTTGTCTGTTCTTAGGATGAAGAGATTAAATTTTTGGCAAGCACCACGAGACAACTTAAGGAGAAAAAGGCTATGTTACATGACTCTTTTTTCATCCTTATTGCTTCAATATAGTATGAGAGTAATTCAATAATTTTTCATAATTTAACACACACTAGTAGCAGTTTACAGAAAGACATTAGTTTTATTATAGCTAGTAGGTGTTTGACCTTGTATCGTAAAAAGAACTATGATAGATGGTAGCATTGTATTGACAATATGGTCATGAATTGAGTTGGTTGTATTTTTACCCTTCGGGTTGTTTATCTATAAAATTTTTTTACTTATCAAAAAAAAATTAATACTAATAATAATAGTGATCAAAATAATGGTAAGGTAAGGGTTTGAATATTTACAAAATTAATATTAGTAATAATATACTAAGGCTAGCACTAATATATAATAATAATAATAATACTAATACTAATAATAATGACATTAAATGTAATAAAAATAAGGATAATCATAATAATAATTAAAATAGGGTTTCGACTTCTTCAAATAACAATGGGATAAATATCTTAAGGCTATATTTAATAATAATAATGATAAAAATAATAGTCATGATATAATAATAGTAATAATAATAATAATAATAATAATAATAATAGGGATAATAACATAATTACTAATAAAAGAGATAATAATATCATAACTAGGGTTTTAAAGGTTAGGGTACCACCGAGGGTTGGTGGTGACCAAGTGGCATGGGCAGGGCGGTGGTGGTGGGAAAGAGAGAAGAAGGGTGGAAAATATAATGTTTAGGATAAGAGAGGGGATTGAGAGGTGATTTGAAGTGGTGGAGGATACCTAAGTTGAGAGGGCTGGAATGGTGGTGGTGGAGCAGCCAAAGGGGGCAACATAGGCGGCAATATTATGGTGGCAAAAAGTGGTGGAGAGGGAGGAAGAGAGAAGGAGGGGGAGGTAGGCGAAAATAAAGGTAAGGGAGGTAGAGGAGGTTTAGCTGGTTGTTTTGGAGCGTAGAGGGAGTGGTGGTTGCGGTAGGAGTGGCGGTGGAAACCGACGTGAAGGGTAGTAGTAGGTGAGTTGAAGTTAGTCGAATGGCCAACTTTGCACAGCTAAGGTGGCTCGTTCAAGGATTATTGTGGGTGGTGAGGGGTTTATTTCAGATGAGGGTGTAGTGGTTTGGATGCCGACACTAGACAGCAATGGAGCACAAAAGGAAGCAAATTTCTAGGCTAAAAAACAAGGGTTGAATGGGGGGTTGAAGGGTATTTATAGGCCACTAATGGGGGAAAATGATAAAAGGGGAAGAGAGGAGGAGGACAGCACGCCTGCAGGTCACCGACCTATGGTGCACGGTGAAATACCCCAAAACCCTAATTTAGGAAATTATGGTTTAATAAGGATTTGTTAGGGATATTAATTAAATAAATTTTTTATTCAAATAAAGGGGCTTAATTAAGGGAAATTAAGAGAAAAAAATTAAATAATTTCATTAGGAAAAATTAGGGAGTTTTGCTAATTAAAATAGAAGTTTAGGAAAATTTATTCAAAATAGCTCAAATTAACCTAAAAAGGAATTTATTATTATTATTATTATTATTATTATTATTATTATTTTAAATAATAATCCAAGAATACCAAAATATTTTAGAAACCCAAACCAACCTATTTTTCCTTTCTTTTTTCTTTTTCCCCTTCTTTTTCCTTTTTCTTTCTTTCCCTCATTTCCCCCTTTCTTTTCTCCTTCTCCCCAGAAATGGACCAGCCCACACAAACCAATCCCCTTACCCCTTCTCCTCCTCCCGGCCTAGAGCCCAAGTCCCTCTCCCCCATCGCCCAGCCGCCTAGTCAGTTTCTTTCTTTTTCTTTTATGTCCTCCCTAGAGTGACTGGTTTAGGACTGTCATCTTCCTCATCCCTCCTGCATGACCTACCACTAGACCTGTAGCCCTATTTCTCACCGACCACCATTGCATGCCGTCCTACCATCTTTCCCTCTCTCTCCTTCATTTTCTTTCCAATTTTGACCCAACCAAACCGTCCTCCATCCTCACACACGCCTGCCATTTCCTTTTCTTCCTCCCCTTAACCAAATGTACCATACCATGGCAGGGACTACACTACCTGGCACTACCGAGCGGTGGTCCAGCCTCACTGACCCCTTGCCCTCTTCCTCCTTCATCATTTTCCACTAAATTAGGCCTATAAATACCCCCATAGGTAGCCAAAACTGAGCCTTTGTTTTTGTAGCCCAGAAATTCCCCCTTTGCACCACATCTCAATCAAACACCCATTCTGTCACCACCAACGATCGTTGCTGCCCGCTTTGCCCACATAACCACTCCCTACATCACAGTCCACTAGACTAAGCCTCCCTCCTCCCTCAATTTACCTTGTATGAGCCACCCTAGTAGTGTAAAGTCCTCTCATGGCCAATATCTCATCGACACCTGTTTCCCTTTGCACTATTGTATGCCAATAATTCCACCGCAACTAACACCATTTCTACCCTCCAAAACGCCCAGGGGAACTTCCTCTACCTCCCTATACCTCCATCTCTCTCTGCTTCCCTCTCCTCTAGCTTATACCCCCATCTCTTCTCCCTCCACCGCCACCACCGACGCCGCCACCGTACACCATCACCAATTCCACCACCATCCCTAGGTGGTATTCTAACCTCCCCAACCCCTAAACCTTTTTATATAAGTTTTCGTAATTTTTAGTAATATTAACAGTATTAACCTTAATATTATTATTATTATAAATGTTATTATCATTATTATCATTACTATTATGTTATCATTATAATTATTTAACCTAAACTCATAAATATTTCTAACAAATGTTATTATTAATAAAGGTCTAAAAGTTTAGTATTATTATGATTATCTTTATTATTATTAGCATCATCATCATCATCATCATCATCATCATCATCATTATTATTCTTACTAATACTATTAACACTGACTTTGGCTCATTATCACTTTTATTATTAGTGTAAATATTTGAACCCATATATTACTATTTCCATTTCAATTATTATTATTATTATTATTATTATTATTATTATTATTATTATTATGCTGAAAATTATTATTATTTCTACTACTATCATTACTATTATTTCTATTATTATTATCATTATTATTATTATTATTATTATTATTATTATTATTATTATTATTATTATTATTATTATTATTATTTCCATGCCTATTACCAGACATCACCATATTATCACCAAGGATACTACTATTATGATTATTAGGACCTTTATTAATATTATTATTAAGATTTGAGCTATTATTACTATTATTAACATTATTAATATTACCATTATTATTAAATTGTCTTTATTGTTAACATTTCATATATCAATAACCTTAATATCACTACTAATATTATCATTATTAGTATTATTATGGTTACTACTTTTATATTACTAATATCACTATTATTATTATTATTAGGGTTTAGGTTTATATTAGTATTATCAATAAAACTATTATTATCATTATTATTAGTAATTTTGAAACTATTAACTTTACTAATATGAATATCTCTATGATTACTTTAATATAAAACGTGATAGCTACTAAGACTTATTTTGTTTAGCAGTAGCATGATTAACTACTTTGAGAATAATAACCTTACTTTTAATTATAAAACTATTAATATCATTATTGGCCCTAATAGTAGATTATGATAAGTGTAGGGTAGGAATAATGGTAATTTTTGTAAGAGGGAGATTAACCCATAGTATTTTCCTATTATAGATTAATCAAGTCAAAACCCTATGAAGGTGTAGGAGTGTGCTTCAAGCCAGGTATCATTTTAGGTAAGGATGTAGCTATGGCCTATGCATATTATGTGCCCTATATGCCTTAGATGTTATATACCATGTAATATTGCGTATCTTATGGTTATCAGTAAACTTGTTTTATGTATAATACATCTTGGAGTTAAGGTATATTCATGTGTTTTCTTATGGCATGAGTATAATATGTATACGTTTTGACTATGATGTTATATAATGTAACCCTCTAGGACGTGCATGCCAGGATGATTGATAATATGAGATGGGGATGTTATTATGAGAAGGAAGAAAATGGGAAGTGAGTTTACTAAAGGGGACATAAGGTTGACCAATGTACCTCATGATCCGTGAGAGGAAAATAAAATGAGGTTATGATCAAAATGAACGAGCGATGTGAATCTTACATGGTGAATTTCTAGGTTTTGCATAGGGTGGATGGAGTTTGCATGGGGATAATCATTACATGAGAAAAGTGGTTTTAGGGCGTAAATAAGGTAAGGGTAGAGTTGTGGAGTGATTAGAGACTTAGGATGAAAAAAATAGTACGTAGATTGGTGTAAAGGTGTATAAGGGACCTAATTAGGATTTTGGAGGAAACCCTAATCTAGGGGAAAAGTGGAAGTAAAAAATAACTAAGGGAGAGTGGAGTATAGGATAAGAGTGAAAAATTATTATATGATGGATGAGTATGGGTGTCATGGGAAGGAAGAGATGTTAGGCGAAAAATAGAGAGGTGACTTATGGGGGAAGAAAGGTGCTAGGATTTGGTGTGGCAAGCTAGGGTTTTCTAGTCACATGTGAAATTGATGATTAAAGTAATATGATTTGGGTTTAACCTAAATGAGATGAGGAATCGGCCAATAAATGAAATAATGGTAGTGTAAGTAAGAGGAAATTAGGCCACATAGGTCAAATTAGCATTTTCATGGGAAAACCCTAGAGAGGGGTCATAAGCAGATTTAAAGGTAAAAGGTGATGAAACTTAACCCACGCCCTTAGGAGTTGGGTTTTCATTATGGGTAAGTTGAAGGAAGAATGGATATCAGGTGTAATAGGAGGTACAAGAGTCTCAAGATATAGGATGGGGCCTCTTAAGAGGATAAAAGTAGAAGGTTGGTGACATGCATGTCAAGGGTGAAATATTTATCGAATAAGACACAGTAAACACAGATCATTTAAAGTGAAATAATATTGATCAGGGCCTAGACCGATCCACTATCATAATAGTGTCCAAGTATCGGGGTGCCCTGGAGACTGATCCACTAGCATATAACAAATGTTAGTTGTGTTAAGCCTTATTAGTGACCAATCCACCAGCTATAATAGTGAACAAAATTATAATTTCTATTGTATGGTATTTTATGTCTTTGGAAAACTTTAGTTAATTACTCTTTGGGTTGTAACTCTTTTAACCATACTCTGATTCCTATATAGTTATTATTTCTTTCTTTCATGAATTCTCATTTTTAATTAATGACTTGTGTTTTGTGTAACTCCTATTCAGCCTTAGCACTTGGTACTTGAACAGTAGGTGTGGATCGGTCTGGTACAATGTGTGGCAGTAATATCCCCATAATTTATTGTTTCGTTCTTTTGCTTATGTTAAACATTTTCATTTAACAAAAATTTTTAGTAGTAAATTTTGGGAGTATTACAAATTGGTATCAGAGCATTGGTCCTTAGAACCACTCTTATTTTCTAAGTAGAATTTGATTTATAAAGTTTTTACCAGATTTCAAAGTGTTTTCATACCTTAATGAGACCCTTCTATTTTTAAATTTCTAGATTCTAGGCCACAATGAGGAAATGAAGGGGTATATTAGAGATAGTCTGGGAAAGAGAAATAGTGTGAAATGAGGGTTTTGAACCATAAAGGGTTCACCTTTAACATTCCTTTTCTTGTGTAGCTTCCACTAATGATGAATAACTGAGTAAGGTGACTTGAGGAGACCTTTGAAGCCTTTGTGGAGTTCGTTCAACTTCATCCCATGGTGTTGGCTTCACACCCCCACCAATTCGAGGGTGCTGGTGAAGATTGGCTCCAAAGGGTCACCGGGCACCATCCTTCGATGTACTCAGGCAAGGTTAATCCGAGATATGGACCGCACCTTCAAGGTAGTGGACTACCCCTCGGCTCGGCAGCCTAGCATAGTTGCCATTTTCTTGAGAGACGTGGTAGACGCCTAGTGCGTCTAGCATTGTAATTGGGTTGGTCCCCTGGAAACTTGGGAGGCATTCGAGACCGCCCTCTACTCTAGATTCTACCCCGAGAGCTTGAAGAGGAATAAGCTCTGGGATTTTATGTAGCTCTCCCAAGGGTTGATGATAGTGCAACAATATTATTCCCGATTCACCGAGATGCTACATTTGTCCCCCAGGATCACTACCAACAAGTCCACAATGGTGTTCCAGTTTGAGAAAGGGTTGAACTTTGGCATCTATAGGATGATGGGTGTAGTGCCATTTACTGATCTTGCTACACTATACCAACGTGCCTACCTCGCTACCACCCTAGTCCAAGAGCAGCCTGGGAAGAGGAAACCCGAGGGCTAGATTTCTAGGGGTAGGACCCAGCTAAGGTGAGGAGGATTGATGAGACCCCTACCGAGAGATCATAGCAGAGGACAAGGACCCTTGAGGGGAACCTCATGCAAGGAGTGTGGTTAAAAACACCCGGAAAGGAATTATGGAGACAAGTTATTGACCTAGCTAAACTTTGGAATTTTAGGCCACAAATCGATCGAGTGTTAGAGGCCATTGCATTCTCCATAGTATCAGTTCCTCCAGACTCAGCAGGGGGGAGCCTTAGTACCCTAGTAGCAGTCATACCAACAGCAACTCCAGACTGCACCCCCGTAGCATTACCCGCGAGCACCTTCCCTAGTCGGTGCCACAACTAAAGAGGTCATGGGAAGGCCTTGGGGACCTAGATCCTTCCCTCAGAAGGGAGTCTATTCGGGTGAATGCTTGAATGTGATTAGCCAAGCAGAGGCTAACCACCAGATCAACATCATCACGGGTATGTTCACCATCTACTAGTGCATGTTCTATTTGAATTAGATGCTACCTTGTCCTTTATTTTATTTGCTTTTATTGCTAAGGTTGGACTGTCACCTGCTTCTAGAATAGAACTATCTGTGATGCTTCCATCTAGTGATAAAGTGGAGTGTAGTCAGTTATTTTCTGATATGGCCTTAGTCATAGGTAGGGTAAACTTCTTAGTGGACCTGTTCAGGATGGACTTAAAGGATTTTGACATGATTCTGGGTATGGACATTTTAGGGAGGTATAAGAACCTCATTGACTACGCTCAGGAGTGTGTGATCTTGCAAGGCCTAAAGGGAACTAGGGTTTCATATAGAAGAACAGCCTAAGCTTCCTACCAAGGTAGTATTGATAGTGACTTTGCACTCCTTGGTCAAGAAGGGGTATCCCCTATATTTATGTAGTGTACAAGAGTTGAACAAGGACTTGGCAGATCTAGAAAGCATTTCGATAGTTAAGGAGTTTCCACATGTGTTTCTAGAAAAGATATTGGGTATGCTCCAAGTCCGAGAAATTAAATTTAAGATCGAGATGGCGCCAGAAGCTGAGCCCGTTATGAAGGCACCCTACCAAATGGAACCAACTGAATTGAAGGAGTTAAGGGCCCAGCTAGAAGAGTTTTTGGAACATGGGTACATCCGATCAAGTGTGTCACCCTTGGGAGCACCAATCTTGTCTGTAAAGAAGAAGGATGGTAGTCTAAGTCTTTGCATCGACTACCGAGGGTTGAACCAGCTAATAGTGAAGAATTAGTACCCCACTCCCAATAATTAATGATCATTTTGACCAATTAAAGGGTGTCACAGTGTTCTCTAAGATCGATATGAGGTTAAGGTACCATCAATTAAAGATCACTAATGCTGATATTATGAACACTACCTTTCGGGCCCGGTATGGACAATATAAGTCTATAGTGATGTCGTTTGAGCTCATGAATGAACCTGCAGTTTTCATGGATCTAATGATGAGGATATTCAGGAAATTCCTCCATCAATTCATCATGGTATTTGTTAACGACATCATGGTGTACTCCCTAGGGAACGAGGAGCATGAGCAGCACCTCTACACTATTCTAAGTCTACTGAGAGAGCATCGTATGTATGCAAAATTGTCCAAGTGAGAATTCTAGCTTCAAGAGGTAGCTTTCCTAGACACATAGTTTCAGTAGCGGGAGTGGTTGTGGACCCAACCAAGATCGTGGCCATCATAGAGTGGAAGCCCCCTAAAAATATAGCAAAGGTTTGAAGTTTTCTAGGATTGGCCGAGTATTATAGAAGGTTCATGCAAAATTTCTCCCTAATTGCCCGACCTTTAACCAACCTCTTGAGAAGACTACAAACTTCTAGTGGGATGAGAATTGTGAAGGAGCCTTCAAAGAGCTAGAAAGAAGGTTGATCACAACACTTGTGTTGACTCTACTAGAGGGGTCAGAAAGGTTTGAGGCTTATAGTGATGCATCTAAGCACAAGCTTAGGTATGTTGGGCAAATTTGTTGCATATGGCTCCTAGAATTTGAAGTAGCATGAACAAAACTATCCTAATCATGACCTAGAACTAGCTACCGTGGTGTTTTCCTTCAAAATTTTGAGGCACTACTTGTACAGGACAAAGTGGAAGTTCTTTCAGACTATAAGAGCCTCAAGTATATCTTCACCCATGAAGAACTCAATATGAGATAGAGGAGGTGGTTAGAGCTTGTCTAGGATGATGACATTGAGTTGACCTATTACAAGGGTAAGGCTAATGTAGTTGCAGATGTCCTAAGTTGGAAGACCTCGCACTCGCACTTTACTGTGTGGTAGCTGATAGGGTGATAGGTGAGTTATCGGGATTGGGAGTTGAACTAATTCAGCAAAAGGGGCCTTGAGGCCCGCATTAGCACCCTAAAACTCACTCCCACTAATTTTGATGAGATCTGAGTGGGTCAGATTGAAGATGCCAAGCTTGAGAGGATCTTATGAAAGATGTAGGAAGGTCGAGCAAAAGGGTTTATGTAACACCCCAAATTTTACATACTTTTTTTTTATAACTTAAATCGTAAATTCTGGAAATGTTACCGCCACACTTAGTACCAGACCGGTTCACTCCTACCGTTCTAGTACTAAGTGCTAAGGCTAAAGAAACAACTCAGTAAGCATTAAGGAATAGTCCAAAATCAAAGATACGGAAATCAGGTACGTACAAGTCTTTATTCAATTCCGAATACGAGGGTAGTTTTTCAGGAAAGAGAAATTAACTACAATAATGAAGTAGTTTCGAAAGTACTATTTATAAATAGATAAGATAGTAATAATAATTTAAAGGAAGGCCGGCCACGTCACTCTGATAATCAATCCAGCCCGATCATCACTTGTCCCCACTTGATGTCCCATAGACATCTATAGCATCATAATACATATCTCCTACCTACAGGAAATCAGATGGGCCTTCTACTCGTTGGAATGAGCAGCACCCATGAAACGGGTGATCAGTATGCTACGTACTGAGTAAGGTAACCGAGTGCTAATGCCAACACATAAGCATATAGATTCATATATAGAGGACATAACAGAGGCACAATCACAGTAGCAATATCGTACAATCAATTGAGTAGATACATAAAGACCCAATTAAAGTCCAGATTATTTACTTTATTGATCTTTTATCAGAAATCGATACACATCATGCCTTTTTATCAAATCCATGCGAATACGGGAGCCCCCACTATTATAGCCGGTGGATCGGAGGCACATAGGGTATCACACCCTAACCACTATTATAGCCGGTGGATCGGATACACATAGGACTACGCGTCCTAACCACTATTCCTAACCGGTGGATCGGTTGGCCCCGGCTCGCATGGTGTTCCACTGTAAATAATTAATATCTTTTAGGTACCTTGCAAACTATGGTTTATTTTTATTGAGCTCGGGAACCCCCACTATTATAACCGGTGGATCGGTTACGCATAGGACGTCATGCCCTAACCACTATTATAGCCAGTGGATCGGTCACACATAGGGTAAAAACCCTAACCACTATTCCGAACCGGTGGATCGGTTGGTCCCGTCTCAACGATCTTCCACTTTAAATAATTAGTGTCTTAAGTATTTTATTCCAAGCTTTCCTCCTAGATAAAACCCTAGATATGCATGACCACACTATGCAACCCTAGCTCCATGTAAATTACTCTTCCAATCAAACCCTACCCCCACGTAAAACATATTTCCATGCAAGCCCTATCTCCCATACAAACCCTAACTCCACATAAAACATATCCCC
Source organism: Tamarix austromongolica (assembly GCA_039764185.1). Taxonomy (NCBI): domain Eukaryota; kingdom Viridiplantae; phylum Streptophyta; class Magnoliopsida; order Caryophyllales; family Tamaricaceae; genus Tamarix; species Tamarix austromongolica. The sequence goes on from CM077809.1 coordinate 127,495,051, forward strand.
ATGCAACCCTAACTCCACGTAAAACATATTCCCATGCAAACCTTACTCCCATGCAAAACCCTAATCCTCATGCAAAATCCTAATCACCGGCAACCTCATGCGAAATCCTAACCCATGAAAAACCCTGACACATGCAACTCCTCAGCAATATTTTATAACTCCAATATTTCACGACCCCGTAATTATGTTACAACCCCATCCTTATTTTACGACCCCCATTCATGCATGTCTTAAGACCACATTATACACAATAATAACATACATGTACACATGATTCTCATGCTACCATTTTTCCACACCAACATACTTGAATCCCGTAATCATGTTGTATTAATAACAAGTATACAATATTCACACGACATACACTATAATTAATATCACATAGCATGCCTAGCATAAAATCACATAATACAAGTATGTCCTTAGCACCCCTTACCTAAAACATCACCTGTCTTGGAGCACGCTCCTATACCACTTGAGGACTTTGGTTGGGCTCACCTACTATGGGAAAAATACTAGGATTAGGTTTTCTCTTAAGAATGCTATCATTTCTAACTTATCCCAAGACCTTATTTTTAATTAAAAATTATTATATTAGAATTAACTCTACCAAATACTAGTAAAATATTAATAATAAAACTAAGGCAGTTCAAAATAAAAAGGTGATATAAGGGTTTCTTCCCTTCACCAAAATAATATGAGTAAAGATAATAATAATAATAATAATAATAATAATAATAATAATAATAATAATAATAATAATAATAATAATAATAAGAATAATAATTCTATAATAACTAAATAAATAAAGATAATATCAAGAATAATAATAATAATAATAATAATAATAATAATATATAAGCTTTAAAATTTAAAGTGGGGTTTCGACCCTACTTATAACTAATGACCTACTATTTATTAATACTAATAATAAAAATAATAACATATATATTAATATTGAAATAATAAAGATAATGATAATATTATTATTAATGGTCATAAGAACAATAGGAATAATAATACTAAAATACCTAAGTGCGAGTGTTCATACAAAATTAGGGCCAAAGATTTTCTAGAATAATTAATAAAATGTTAATAATAATTATTCTAATAATTATAATATTAATAATAATAAGAAAAATGATAATAATCATATAATAATTCAATTAATATCTTAAAATTTGGAACTGACAATAAAATTATTTTCTTTTTAGCATTCTCCACCCTGCAAGTACAACTCTGCATAAATTTTATACCAAATAATAATAATAATAATAATAGCAAGGAAATTATTATTATATTCGAATAGTTACCAATAAATAAAATAAAAATGGAATAATTTACAATAATTAGTAAATAATGTCTAAGGAGGTCTAGGATTTCACCTTGAGTCGGCAGGAATGGGCGGCACCGACGGTGGTTCACGGAGGTGGCCGGAAAAATGATCTAAAAGGGAAAAGATGAAGAAAAAGAAAGAAGGAGCAGGGGAAAAATTAAAATAAGGTTTTGATTCGGTTGAGGAGGATTAGAGGGAGTTTTTGGGTGGTTCATAGGGCAGTAAAAGTGGCGGAAATGGCGGAGGATGGTGGCTTAAGGTTTTCTGGATGAAAATTCTGACGAGGTGAGAAGCAAACTTGGCACGACTATGGAGGCCTACACAGGAGGAATCGAAGGTTAAAAATGGTTTAGTTATCTAAAGAAATTTTCGGGGAAGAAATTGGAATGCTTTAGTGGCGTGGAGGTTGAATATAAGCAGCAGGGGAAGCGTCTGAAGTCATGGTGGCGGCCAGCCCCTGCTTAGGGTTTTCGGGGGAGAAAACTTCAAAAACTCCTACAACTAGGCTATTTATAGATAGTGAATGGTATAATAGGGTGTTGAAGCTCGACAGGGAGGTAATAAGTGCAAGAATTTGGGTGGCCGGTGGCAGTAATTGATCGGCCATCGTTTGGGTTGCTTCGAATTTTCGCGAGGCTGAGGAGAAGAAACGAGCGAGATTCAACGTCCAATAATTATGCCGAATTACTCCTGGAGTTAAGAGGAAGACAATGAGGCAAGAAAAGACTGGTATTAATCACCGTAGCCGAAGAGGCCATTGATGGGGTCGAAGGTTTCGTTGCAGCGTCGGGGGAAGACGGAGGGAGAAGGAAGAAGAAAGAAAGTGGGCCGGTCGGCCGAGGAAGGAAAAGAAAAGGGGAGAACCGGGCGGGTCGCGCGCCGGTTAAGCCCTCACTTAACGAGACGCAGCGTCTCGACATACAATCGCCCAAAACGCCGCGTTTGGGCGCACGCAGGGAGAAGGCCAGCGCCGCTGGGCTGCGGGAGAAGAAAGGAAGAAAAAGGAAGAGGATTGGGCCGCGCCTGGCCCAATCGGCGGGAAGAAAAAAAAAGAAAAAAAAAAGGAAGAAAGAAAAGAAAGAAAAGGAGAAAAGAAAAAGAAGGAGGAAAAAGGAAAAAGGAAGAAAATAAGGTTTTGGGTTTAAATAAATTAATTAGAATATTTTGGGTATTTAATATAAAATATTTATTTAACAAAAAAAATATTAAATTCCCTTTTTAGGCTAGTTTCGGGTTTTTAAAATATTTTCCATAAATTCCATTTTAATTAGCAAAACCCCTAATTTTCTTCCATTAAAATATTTATAAAATTAATATTAATTTGGAACTATTTTATCTTCCTTATTTTAAATAAAATAATTTATTTTTTTAATTTCTAAAGTAAAATCCTTAACTAGCTAAAATACCCAAATTTCTCCTAAAAAATAGTAATAAGTTTCTTCTTAATTTGTCCTAATTAATTTCCTTTTATTTTAATTAAATAATTTGTATTTAATTAACTATCAAAATAAATTTTCATTTAAATATACTATTTAAAATTAGAACTTTTTGGGGCATTTCAGTTTAGCACCCTAAAACTCACTCCCACTAAAATTGAAGTGTCATATTATGGAGGAAGGGCATCATATCCCTTATTTGGTCCATCCTAGGGGAGATAAATTGTATAAGGACCTGAAGAAGGTTTATTGGTAGCCCTACATGAAGTGGGAATTGGCCGAGTTCGTGTACCTATGTCTGCTGTGTCAAAAAGTTAACATTGAACACTAGAGACCTAGACTACTTCAGCCCTTTGAGCTACCGAGATGAAAGTGTGACTCCATCTCCATAGATTTTGTTAGTGGGTTACCAAGGACTCGGAGCAATTTTGACACAATTTGGGTTATCATGGATAGATTGACTAAGTCGGCCGTGTTTATTCTGATGAGTTCCACAAGGAGTATGGATCAGCAAGCAGGTGCCTATATGAAGTTTGTGGTTAGTCATCATGGGTTTCCAAAGGACATCATGTCAGATAGGGATTCAAGGTTCCTCTCTCACTTTTAGGGAAAGATACAAGAATTCCTAGGAACAAAGTTTAAGATGGGCACATCTTTCCACCCTACTATAGATGGGTAGACAAAGCGGACCTTAAAAACCCTAGAGGATGTGTTGAGGGATTGTGTGCTGGATTTCCAAGGCTATTGGGAGGAATGCCTACATTTGATAGATTTCTCATACAACAACAGTTACCACACTAGTATAGGGATGGCTCCCTTTGAGGCCTTGTATGGGTGAAAGTGTCGAACTCCCCTGTGCTAGAGCAATATCGGTGAGATTGTGATATTAGGGCCTGAGATGATCAAAGAGATGACCAAGTAGGTCCGATAGATTCAGGATCAGATGAGAGTGGCCTAGAGCATACAGACGAGTTATGTTGATCGGAGGCACTAGGATAGTGACTTTGAGCTTGGATATAAGGTATTGATGAGGGTCTCCCCCACAAAGAGCATTCAAAGGTTTTGCAGAAAGAGCAAGTTGAGCCCAAAGTACATCGGCCACTTTGAGATCTTGGAGAGTGTAGGTGAGGTTGCCTATCGATTGGCTATTTCTCCAGAGTTGGCACGAGTTTACAATGTGTTCCACACCTCAAAAATGCAAAAGTACATTGCTGACCCTTCCCATTTGATCCGATCAGATGAGATAGAATTAGATGACTCCTTAACCTACAAATAACGACCAGTACAAATCCTCAATACCAAGATGCGGAAGACCTACACGAGTGCAGTTCCCCTTGTCAAGGTCCTATGGAGTTGGCATGGAGCCAAAGAAGCTACATAGGAAGCTAAGAAGGATATGCGCAAAGTATATACAGAACAATTTGCT